>OX424560.1:41177718-41405218 GCA_949152475.1 Terebella lapidaria | reverse complement strand
TGTTATATGTGACCATTCGGTGACATTTACACTGAAGACATTTACTGGCCCACGTGTACCCAAGGACTCTATATAGCAAGAGACATGTGAAGTCAACACTCGTCAAAAATGTCAAGCATCTTATGCTGGGTAGCGTATGTCGTGAGCCACCATATCATACAGTCTTTCAGTTTGCTCAGGAGGCATATCCTGTATCAGACGAGAACCAACGTCTCTTGTGCCTAACCACGTGATTCCAGGAAGGGTGAGGGTCTGCAGCTTCTGATTGTCTTATTTGCGTGTATAATTCTGGTCTACTGACACCAGATTCGTCAGTGACGCCGTGCGCATAGGAATTTGGGTTCCACTGTATTACCAACTGCCGTATTCAGAAGCCCGTGAGTCACATATTCAACATACGAGGTGGGTATAAGAATTGTATTCTGGAAAAAACAAATTGTTTTGATCTGATGTTGATTTATTTGGAAAATTGAAATAGGATCTACGACGTTGTGAATTGGATTCAGAAATGAACTCAAAAGTGAACTTGACATGGGTCACATATTGTAATAATCATTAATCCAATCCCCAGTATGACTTTCTGCAAGTTGTGATTAGCCCAGTTCGTTTAGAGAAAGTGTATTACAACCTGATGTTGAATATCAGATGTCTGTTTCAGAGGACACCCTCGAGTCTAGCTGGTGGCGGCAGTGAGTCTACAATAATCTACAGGCAATCTATAACGAATCCTGCAGTGCTGCAGAGGCGTAATTCATTATAATATGGTGGCCTTGAGTTTAGGAGCACTCCGGTGAGCCTGCACATTACCGAGTGCATCTGACGTGAAATGTATCGCAGGTATACATGTATCTACAATCAGATGAAAATGTTGCGTGATATACTGACAATCATTTTCGCTGTGGTAGCAATATTTGCCAGGGAGACATACACCCAGTGCCCTGTTGATGAAGTGGTTTCAAAGGTGGCGAAATCATTCGAAAATGCAAAAATGAAACCAGATGAGACAGCAATTCTGGCCCAGTTCACAGATTTGCCTGTTGCTGTTGAATGTGTGAAGAAGTGTGCGAAGGAAGCACATTGTCTTGTGGCCGTGCACAACAAGGTGACCAAAGAATGTGCTCTGTACAACACTGACATACTCACCACCGGCTTGGAGCCAACTGAGACAGCATCCGTGCTCAAAGGACAGCACAAGACGTGTAGAACAAGTAGGTTTGCTTATGTTAATATGAAAAATATGTGTGTGCTTCAGATAAATTACCTTTTAGTTAGAGAAATACATTATTCCGGGCATTATATTGGCTGCATGTAATGAAAAATAATGTTTGCAGTTGTTTGGTTGAACATGAGGAACGTAGCCGAAGTAGAAGAGGGGACGACCTGTACAGCATCCTCCAACAACGACACGTGTGACAAAACCATGGACGAGCCACATGGCTGGTTCCATCGGTATCGTGATGGAGCCGGTTCTTGGATCCAGTACCACTTCACAGAGCTTCGAACAGTGATCAAGGTTGCTTTGCATTTCGATACGATCATTGGATCGCAATGTAGCGAGCTGGAGTTTGACTATGGTAGAATTGACAAGGCAAGTCATATCGTCGATGTAGCAATCAGGTCAAAGAGTTTTGTCAGTATTTTTTATGAAAGAGACACATGTCAGGTCGATACATAGATCTCAGTATTTACAATTATTTCCGTCTGTTGATTAGGTTATCCGGGAATGCGCCGATGAAGCTTCGCTGGAGATGTTCACGATGACAACAAGGAATCCTACCTACACAAACATTCCGTATAACCTGTGTCACTGACTGTGACAAAGATCATTATTGGAATGGCTTTCGTAACACGGAGCTGTGGGCGACTTCACCTTGAGTTGCAGCAAGTGACTCACACTTCGGGCCGAGTACGGAACTCATACATGTACTTTCGGGGTAAATTATCCCTAGGCAATGATAGATACATAAGAAAAGTGACACTTCAGCCCAAAGTATGAGTTGCGCACTCGGTCCGTAGGCTATTATATGTATTCATAGGGATGGAATGTGTACCGAGTAAAACTTACACTCGCTGAAGGTCCAGCGATATTAGATGTTTTTAGGCGTAAAACATCATTGGGCTGAAATATATCAGTCCATAACGCAAAATCTTTCGATGGACAAATGAACATTGATGTGTATTTCTCTAACTGAAAGTGTTTTGGCTCCCCAGTCATAAGCGTGCGGCTTCCAGTACATGTATGTACTCGTCGTCCAGCAAGACATTCTTCAATCGTTTCCTTCTTAAAATAACACTTGATGAATCTTTTGGAACTGTGTATATTCTGATTTTTCTAACTCGTTTACACTGTTTTTCATGGTGATTTTTTTCGTGGTGCTAAATGGTATTGTATTATAACTTGGTATACTTTACCTGGAAGTTAAACCGCAATTTTCTACCGAATTTCAGACCTCTACTGTGAAAACTGAAGAAGTTGGCAGGGTATCTCAAAGTTGATTCAGCATATGCAGGGGTTGTATAGGGGTGCAATCTTTCAAAATCAACATGATTGTGTTAGAATATACCCCGTTGTGTCATCTGGTCGAAAATTACAATAATTCTTTGAATCCTGATTGATGTAAACAGGACCGAATCCGCAAAAATGCTGAAATTCTCGAGATCCCGTTATGAGATGAAATTTGATGAAGTATACTAAGTTATAATACGATAACATTTAGTAAACACGTTGAAAAAATTAGAATATGTGTTGATACTAAGTCTGTCGGATTGTCCCCTCGTACTGATCATTTATAAATTCCGAACTTTCTTACTTTGTTTTTGCATTTTTTGGGGGAAAATTGTCATTTACTCAGAATGGGATAGTATATAATTTATTATGTAATACAATTTATTATGTAAAACCAGCAATAAAAATATTTCTTCAATTATTATTTTTTCAACTTCAACGTCATAGTATATCGGGTTATGTTAAAAAATTTAATGTTGTCATAATTTCATATAGAATCTTGGCAAATGTATTGAACATGTTCTGAATAGTCTTTGAGACATGAAAAAGGTTGTTGCCATAATTGGTTTTTTACCACAAAGTCTGGAGCCATATCAACGGATGTGTGAGATCACTGTCAACTGGGCAGACGGATCTGGTCGTCATACACCCGGCTGATATATACTTCTATTTTGCAATTTTACAATCTCTGGACATGCAAGAGTGTCTACTAAATGAATATTGATGTTCACAGCTCAAAATTTCGTTCCACAAGGTCCGTTTGGTGGCCACCTTGGTGACCATATTGCGTTTCACGTGAAATGGGTAAGCGATACGACATTTGGACTGGAACACATACCTGCAAGCCCATTTTTCTGTGTGTTTCATTGCACAGGTCAACATAGTTCAATGTAGTAGTTCAATGATTTATGCAATGTGAATATTTAAAAAACAAATGTATGACAATAGGTTTCTGCACAATATGGAATGTTTCGTGAGCATGAATACCTACATAGTACAAAATCATCATTCCTCGCAAATATATGTTGACAATATATTATGAACTACAAATCATGCATATGCATAATTAGTTCCACAAATTATCTGCTTGCGGGCATGGTTGGTATTACGACAAACCTAGACATCAATATGTACTTGTATATAGACTCAAATATATGTCTCTCGGAGGACAAGGTCAGCGAGACTTTCTGAAAGATATAGGTTCAGATGTATTGATGTTGGATGACGAAAGGCGTGGAGACGTGGTGTGGAGCCTGCCCGAGTAGTGTGCGGAAGCCGCGACCTATCGTCTGGCATCAGCCAATGGGCACTGCATCAGTGGGTGACCATGTGATGGAGATAGGCTTGATCTCGAAGAGTGGCAGTCGTCATATACTGATCTCTTCTCCACATACCGGTAGGCCTTCTGTTTTATCCATTGGGCAGAGGCCTAAGCAATGCCAGGTCATTGGGCCCAGACGGTAGCTGATTTTTCTTCATGAAGTTTGAGTTCAGATGGGGAGCTCTGCTCCAGCCCGAATCTTTTCAGATGGATCGGGAGTTCGAGACCTATGCTAGGCCATATCACCCACAATCGAACGGCATGGTGATTCTATACGCTCCTCCAGATGTTGCCAACAAGTATCTATGGCCACCATAACAACTGGAATAACCAGCTGAAATACATGTACCGGTATGTGACGTCAGCATACCAGGCCGCCATACATGATAGTACAGGGTACATGTCGAATCGGATGATTATTGGCAGAGGGACGACCAGTCCCCTCGACCTGATGGTTCGAGTAGATTCATGGGGAAAGGAGGAAGGGGGAAGCCTTGACTGTGAGCTCTCACGAGTACATAAAGTAGGTATGGGACGTGACTGCTGCTTCTCACAAGTATGCTTTTACAAATAACAGGGCGGCCATGATATGGAAAAAGAAAGAACATGATTTAAAACTGCCGCTGCGGCACAGAGGCAGTTCCCAGTTGGAATGTGGGTACTGTTAAGCTTCATAAACACACTGTGCTTTACAAACATGTGCTTTATTCCATGACTCTCAGTAAAACATCCGCTCTCCTGGTACATACTAAACATCAGATGGAAACACAACAGAGATACTTTCTAAATTACGGAAACCGAAACTCGGACTATTACCATCAACATCTCCCTCTCTTCAGATTTGGTTAAACAGTCACACATCACTTTACAAAGTCCTTCAGCCATGATGGTTCCTTTGGTGCCCTTCTAGGTCGCTCTCTTGGTTGGTTCTCCCGATCCTGATTCGGGTCTTGAGTTTCCGGCATGGAGTCTCCTGCGTCGGGTTGCTGTATCTGTGGGGATGCTGTTGGAATGCTTTCTTGTGTCCGGCCATCATCATGCTCAATAGGTGAGCTGTCTCCTTGAGGACGAATGTGCACTCGGTTTCGTCGGTACACACCCCCTTCTTGTCCCGTAATCACGAAAGATCTTTCACTGTGCTGTGAGTCAAGTTTCCCCTTATTCCAGCTTGTTTGCCCCGGATTCCGATAATAGACAGACTGCCCAACACTCAGTGGCGGTAGTGTGTGGGCCTGTTTATCATAATATCTCTTGATACTGTCCTGTCTCTTGGCCCGTTTGTCATTCATGTTCGCTGAGGCGGGAACCTGAGCTTCAATCCATGATGGAATGACTGAACGAGTTTCCCTTCCAAACATTTGTTGAGCAGGGCTAAGTCCGGTGTCTTGCCTTGGTGTGTTCATAAGCTCCAGGTAGGCAAGGTGTTGGTCAGTCCCATCAGCCAGTGCTTTCTTCATCAAGTTCTTCATGACCTTTACACCAGCCTCTGCTTTGCCGTTTGACTGAGGAAATCCTGGTGAAGACATAGTGTGGTTGATCTTCCAGGATTGCATGAAGTTTTTAAATTCCACACAGGAGAATTGTGGACCACCATCAGTGTTGACAGCTAATGGGATTCCGAACCTTGAGAATTGTTTTTTGAGGAGCGTTATCACTCGTGTAGCTGTGGTTGAGTTCAACAGATCCACTTCTATGAAGTTTGATAGGTAGTCTATTGTCAGCAGGTAGGTTCTGCCTTTGATCTCAAACAGATCAATGCCGATCTTCGACCACGGGGTCTTGCCAATTGTGTGCTGTTTCAGTGGCTCTTTAGCATTGGCTGGTTTGTTTTCCTGGCAAGTTTCACATGAGTCTGCTAGCTGTTTCACAAGTTCCGATCATGGTCTTTTTCAACTTCTTCCAGCGAGCTTCCAGACCCAAACACCACAATGTCATCTGCGACGCAAATAACACCTTTCAGGGCTTCTAGTGCCTCGCATAGCAGCCTCTGGAATATTTCACTACTCACTTTCAGACCGAATGGGAGCCTTGCCCATCGGTACCGTCCGAATGGTGTGATCATGGTTGTCAATTGACTGGAATTCTCATCAAGCTTCACATGCCAGAATGCTTCTTTGATGTCGAGTTTGCTGAATACTTTCGCATTTGCCAAGTTTGGTAGGACATCCTTCATAGTTGGTAGCTTGTAGTGTTCTCTCATCAGTGCTGTGTTTAAAGGCTGTGGATCAATGCAGATTCGCAGTTTCCCATTGGCTTTCATCACTAGTGCCATTTGACTGACCCACTTCGTTGGCTTTTTCACTGGTACCAAGATACCACGATCAACTAGTCCAGTTATTTCAGCTCTGACGTCATCTCGCAGGGCTAGTGGTACTTGGCGGCAAGGTAGTGCTCTGGGATGGACATCCTTATCCACATGTAGGTGTGCAGTTCCAAGGTCACCTATGGCTAGGTCACTGACCTGTACTTCAGCAATGAACTGTTCTTCATTGACAGACATGAACCCAAGTTCTCTCACTGTTTTGAGGCCAAGCAGACATGACAAACCATTCTTCACCACTGTGAATTTAACCAGGCTCTTCTTAGCTGTTTTGGGATTTTGCACTTCCAACAGTGCCTCTCCTAACGGTGCCATTGTCGATCCGTTCCACATTTTAAGTTCCTGCTTGGTAGGCATTACTTGTGATTTCCGTACATATTTCTGGCAAATAGTGTTGACATCTGCAGCGCTATCTAGCTGGAAACGAACTTTCTGGGTGTTTACCATCATGAGTGCACTCACACGACAACGATTGTCAGAGTTGATAGCTGACAGCCACTGGGTGTCTTCACCGCCGTTGTTGCAGTCCTGTTCTTCACGAATTGCATGTATCTTCTTGCGACATTTGATGGCGAAATGATTTCGACCATGGCAGTGGTCACAGCTGTCACCCCATGCAGGGCATTTTGATTTCACAAATTCATGAAATGTGCCACAGAACCGACATTCCCTTTCACGGCGTCTTGGTGATCTTGCTGAGGTTCCTGCATGTTGATCATCCCGTGCCCGTACATCTTGCTTGACCACTCTGTTGACGACACCAGAGTCCTGTGTGTTGGACTTGGACATTTCCTTCGCCGTCCGAGATGACACTTCATGTGCGCGGCAAACTTGTATGGCTTTGGTGAGATCAAGTTCAGTCTCACGTAACAACAGTTCTTGCATCTTTTCAGGCATCGTGAATACAATTTTATCACGGATCATTCTGTCTTTCTTATCCCCAAAGTTGCAATGTTCAGCACGTGACTGGATTTCAGTCAGGAAAGCATCAAATGGCTCTCTGTGGGGAATATTCCAAAATCGGAATGACTGGAGAACTTCATTTTGCTTGGGGGCACAAAAATCTCCAATTTTCTTTAGTACAATGTCTGGTTTGTTTTTGTCCCCATCACTATCAAATGTGAAGTTATCATACACGTCCAGTATCTGTTCGCCCGCACAGTGCAATATTATGGCTGTTTGTACATTATCAGGTTTGTCAGTGGTCCTAGTGGCGAGTAGATATACTTCTAACTGCCGCTTCCAACGCTGGAACGAATCCGCCAAATTTTCGTCAGCGAGATTGAGTGGGGGTGGTAGCCGAAAACTAGCTTCTGCCATGCTTGCGTGTTGTATGATGTATCTAACCACTTCTGCACACTTTTACGGGGCTATAACAATTATATTTACTCACTTCAATGTTCGGTTTAACCGCTGCCACCATGTTAAGCTTCATAAACACACTGTGCTTTACAAACATGTGCTTTATTCCATGACTCTCAGTAAAACATCCGCTCTCCTGGTACATACTAAACATCAGATGGAAACACAACAGAGATACTTTCTAAATTACGGAAACCGAAACTCGGACTATTACCATCAACATCTCCCTCTCTTCAGATTTGGTTAAACAGTCACACATCACTTTACAAAGTCCTTCAGCCATGATGGTTCCTTTGGTGCCCTTCTAGGTCGCTCTCTTGGTTGGTTCTCCCGATCCTGATTCGGGTCTTGAGTTTCCGGCATGGAGTCTCCTGCGTCGGGTTGCTGTATCTGTGGGGATGCTGTTGGAATGCTTTCTTGTGTCCGGCCATCATCATGCTCAATAGGTGAGCTGTCTCCTTGAGGACGAATGTGCACTCGGTTTCGTCGGTACACACCCCCTTCTTGTCCCGTAATCACGAAAGATCTTTCACTGTGCTGTGAGTCAAGTTTCCCCTTATTCCAGCTTGTTTGCCCCGGATTCCGATAATAGACAGACTGCCCAACACTCAGTGGCGGTAGTGTGTGGGCCTGTTTATCATAATATCTCTTGATACTGTCCTGTCTCTTGGCCCGTTTGTCATTCATGTTCGCTGAGGCGGGAACCTGAGCTTCAATCCATGATGGAATGACTGAACGAGTTTCCCTTCCAAACATTTGTTGAGCAGGGCTAAGTCCGGTGTCTTGCCTTGGTGTGTTCATAAGCTCCAGGTAGGCAAGGTGTTGGTCAGTCCCATCAGCCAGTGCTTTCTTCATCAAGTTCTTCATGACCTTTACACCAGCCTCTGCTTTGCCGTTTGACTGAGGAAATCCTGGTGAAGACATAGTGTGGTTGATCTTCCAGGATTGCATGAAGTTTTTAAATTCCACACAGGAGAATTGTGGACCACCATCAGTGTTGACAGCTAATGGGATTCCGAACCTTGAGAATTGTTTTTTGAGGAGCGTTATCACTCGTGTAGCTGTGGTTGAGTTCAACAGATCCACTTCTATGAAGTTTGATAGGTAGTCTATTGTCAGCAGGTAGGTTCTGCCTTTGATCTCAAACAGATCAATGCCGATCTTCGACCACGGGGTCTTGCCAATTGTGTGCTGTTTCAGTGGCTCTTTAGCATTGGCTGGTTTGTTTTCCTGGCAAGTTTCACATGAGTCTGCTAGCTGTTTCACAAGTTCCGATCATGGTCTTTTTCAACTTCTTCCAGCGAGCTTCCAGACCCAAACACCACAATGTCATCTGCGACGCAAATAACACCTTTCAGGGCTTCTAGTGCCTCGCATAGCAGCCTCTGGAATATTTCACTACTCACTTTCAGACCGAATGGGAGCCTTGCCCATCGGTACCGTCCGAATGGTGTGATCATGGTTGTCAATTGACTGGAATTCTCATCAAGCTTCACATGCCAGAATGCTTCTTTGATGTCGAGTTTGCTGAATACTTTCGCATTTGCCAAGTTTGGTAGGACATCCTTCATAGTTGGTAGCTTGTAGTGTTCTCTCATCAGTGCTGTGTTTAAAGGCTGTGGATCAATGCAGATTCGCAGTTTCCCATTGGCTTTCATCACTAGTGCCATTTGACTGACCCACTTCGTTGGCTTTTTCACTGGTACCAAGATACCACGATCAACTAGTCCAGTTATTTCAGCTCTGACGTCATCTCGCAGGGCTAGTGGTACTTGGCGGCAAGGTAGTGCTCTGGGATGGACATCCTTATCCACATGTAGGTGTGCAGTTCCAAGGTCACCTATGGCTAGGTCACTGACCTGTACTTCAGCAATGAACTGTTCTTCATTGACAGACATGAACCCAAGTTCTCTCACTGTTTTGAGGCCAAGCAGACATGACAAACCGTTCTTCACCACTGTGAATTTAACCAGGCTCTTCTTAGCTGTTTTGGGATTTTGCACTTCCAACAGTGCCTCTCCTAACGGTGCCATTGTCGATCCGTTCCACATTTTAAGTTCCTGCTTGGTAGGCATTACTTGTGATTTCCGTACATATTTCTGGCAAATAGTGTTGACATCTGCAGCGCTATCTAGCTGGAAACGAACTTTCTGGGTGTTTACCATCATGAGTGCACTCACACGACAACGATTGTCAGAGTTGATAGCTGACAGCCACTGGGTGTCTTCACCGCCGTTGTTGCAGTCCTGTTCTTCACGAATTGCGTGTATCTTCTTGCGACATTTGATGGCGAAATGGTTTCGACCATGGCAGTGGTCACAGCTGTCACCCCATGCAGGGCATTTTGATTTCACAAATTCATGAAATGTGCCACAGAACCGACATTCCCTTTCACGGCGTCTTGGTGATCTTGCTGAGGTTCCTGCATGTTGATCATCCCGTGCCCGTACATCTTGCTTGACCACTCTGTTGACGACACCAGAGTCCTGTGTGTTGGACTTGGACATTTCCTTCGCCGTCCGAGATGACACTTCATGTGCGCGGCAAACTTGTATGGCTTTGGTGAGATCAAGTTCAGTCTCACGTAACAACAGTTCTTGCATCTTTTCAGGCATCGTGAATACAATTTTATCACGGATCATTCTGTCTTTCTTATCCCCAAAGTTGCAATGTTCAGCACGTGACTGGATTTCAGTCAGGAAAGCATCAAATGGCTCTCTGTGGGGAATATTCCAAAATCGGAATGACTGGAGAACTTCATTTTGCTTGGGGGCACAAAAATCTCCAATTTTCTTTAGTACAATGTCTGGTTTGTTTTTGTCCCCATCACTATCAAATGTGAAGTTATCATACACGTCCAGTATCTGTTCGCCCGCACAGTGCAATATTATGGCTGTTTGTACATTATCAGGTTTGTCAGTGGTCCTAGTGGCGAGTAGATATACTTCTAACTGCCGCTTCCAACGCTGGAACGAATCCGCCAAATTTTCGTCAGCGAGGTTGAGTGGGGGTGGTAGCCGAAAACTAGCTTCTGCCATGCTTGCGTGTTGTATGATGTATCTAACCACTTCTGCACACTTTTACGGGGCTATAACAATTATATTTACTCACTTCAATGTTCGGTTTAACCGCTGCCACCATGTTAAGCTTCATAAACACACTGTGCTTTACAAACATGTGCTTTATTCCATGACTCTCAGTAAAACATCCGCTCTCCTGGTACATACTAAACATCAGATGGAAACACAACAGAGATACTTTCTAAATTACGGAAACCGAAACTCGGACTATTACCATCAACAGGTACTATATTCGTACTTCCGAATTCTCAACCAAAGCTCGGGTTGACTGGTAGGTAGGGTGCGTTCAACTAGGCTGGAGTTTGACGATCCGGCACCGAGCACCTCAGACAGATCCAGAATGCACTGCAGAGGTTGGGTGAGTGGGTGCACTGGGTTGACGATGAACCCATGCCGACCCAGGCCTTGACAGGTGGGACCTCTGCCTTGAAGGATGTGGCAGTACAGCCAGCATCTTCAAGGCTTCCAGCATGGTTTCTGTGGCTTCTCTACCTAGGAGGATTTCTCACGACGCTGTTGTGCTGGCTGGAGTTTCCTGTGGTCAAGAAATTATAATGATATGGTGCAAAGGGCCATTTTCGATGCTGCAGGGAAGTTTGTTGTGGCTGCAAAGAGGTCCCAGACGTCGCACAATAAAGAAGAGGCAGCAAACAGTGGGATCCACAATGATTTTCATCCCGGAAATCAGTGGGAAGTCACGATGGCGGCGAAGCCGGTAGATTTTTGAAGAACCCTACACCAGTCTAATGGAGCAGCTTCACGCCGGGGTGACAGACGTGCCTACAACTCTGGACACTGGGACGAACATCAGGAACATCAGTCACAAGAAAACACCATAGCCAACGGAGATACGCCATGACATGGTTCTGCTTCCTTCAGAAAAGCGAGGGCTGGATTTAGACTTCAACTGCCTCCACAATCGAAGTCAAGAATGAGACTTCACTTCAAGTGATTCAAGGGAAATGTCAACGGTACTAAAAGTGTGGATCACCATTTCAATATCATGAATCTGGCCCTCGACACTACAATTTCATGAACCCTGGCCAACTTGCATTACAGCACATGACAAGACCACCGTCTCTTCCCGTGGGAAAATGAAGATGGAGCTGAAGGAAGACCACGTAGACGTGCAGTCTGAGGAAGAGGAAGAACAACTCCACAGGCGACGCTGACTCAGATGAGGAAAGTCTGGAGGATGTGTGGACTACGAAGTCACCACGCTACAATAATTTTGGTTTCATCTGAGCTATATAAATGAACAAGTCTCAAACACTGGTCTCTGCTTGTAATGATTACTCCGCAACTGCTTCCGCAGAGGGATACCTCCTCTATGGACCCACACAGCCAGAGCCCTGGCATTGGGAGACACGGAGCCCTGCTATAGAGGCATGACTTTCACAGAGAAGTGACCTTCACAGAGATGTGACCTCCACAGAGAAGTGACCTCTGCATCGGATGACGTCCGCATGTGGCAACAACACTACAAAGCACCAGCGACCACCTCCGCACGTGGACGATTTGCGGAGCCAGGACTTCTGACCTCTGCATGAACACAAGCACAATCCTCGATTGGGTGTTACTCTGTAACAATTCTAAAATCCATTACTTCTAAAGTCCGGTCCTAAACCCACTGATTAAAGACCCCTTCATGCTTAGATAGCAAATGCAAGATGGCAAGATGTTGTCTGTGGTATCAAAGAAGCATCAGCTCCAGAAGCAGTTTTTCAAGTGACCCGATGCTACTGTGTACCCACCAACATTGATTCAACCAACAAAATGTTCATGCCATTGCTCTTGCAGACAAAATAATCTAGTTTGGACTGAGCTGTGTAATTGCCAGAACAGTGAACCATTCACAATTGGACAAGGCATAGAACAAAATTAATATATCATGGATCTTAGAAGTGTGCATCACTAATATCACGAATGAACATAGTGTAACATGCTGTTGTTGTTTCTTCGTTAGAGCGGGGGAGTGTCAGGTTTTTTTTCCACAAATCACAAAAATATATTGCCTAACATTAACATATTGTTCCTGATAACATTTCTTTATGTTTTCCCATTTTAAATGATGACAAACTGCACTTACCTTCAAAAATACATTGTACGTGATACGTTTTTTTTTCGCAAAATCTCATGTTCTTGCTTAACTTATGCTTAAACCAACCTGGGACCACACCAAAAAAATGGCAACAACATTTTTCCTGCTCTGTGATGTATAAAGATGAAAATAAATATAGTTGCCAAGATTCTATATGGAAATATGGTTTTTATACACAAGCCGATACACTAACGTCAGATACAGCTGAAGTTTGTATCACGGAGGGATGGATATTGCAGTGGATACATGCCTCTTCACTCACATGAATATTCATATTTTGTAATAGTGAGTGTTAGGGTTTGACAATGGACCTTTTCATAGACTTTCCCGCCAAAATTTCCCGAATGCTGTCATTTTCCGACCAATCACAAGTGCTCGCATTCGAGTCATTTAACGGTTGTAAACAAAATCTTTGTAGCGGGAATGAAGCCGATTTTCACATCAAAATGTGCAAAATATGAAGTATTTTCATAAGTACAGTTATCATATTGGCCATTTGTGATTATTTTATCAATCTGAATCGAAAATGGTAGGCATTTCGTGAGGCGGGTTTAAAACGGTCGTTTGACATAATGCTAAAACCACGTGCGGCTGGCGCGTGCAATCTTGAGAATAAACTGGTCAACAGGCTATCCTCCGTGGTACCCAATTACCGTAATGCAGCATTACGTACGCGATATACGTCAACACGATATATGTTTGCAAGTTTTATATCGTAAATTACGAAGTCAGCTAGTTCTTCACGTTAAAAATGTACAATATTCCACCTGGCGTGAGACAGCGCACGAGAAGAGGTATCTCTGGCAATGATCGAAGTTGGGTTGTACCATAGATTCATTCACGCTATCATTACATAGATCTTTATCGTACATAAAATTACCTACTTTAACATAGATAGGCTTTTCCAAGATATTACAGTTGATGAATCAAGTGAATACAAAATGAAATGAAAATATTCACAAATAAATAGTACAGTCTCTCTCTCTCTCTTTATTTTTGCGAATTTGCTGGACAAAATAAGTAAATTTATGGCAACAGTGTACATAATTTTTCGGCGATGTTTTCACGTCATTATTCACAAAATACACGAAAATTAGAAGAACAAATAGGCTAGTATCAGGAAAAATGTTAAATCTGCTGTGTAACGATGATATGTAGTGTTAAGTATAAACATGTACGTTACATGTGTGTTCTTTGCTAAATACTATCTAGTTTTCTCTTGTGTGATTTACTTCCTGTTCCGGTTGGCGCCATAACTTGATAGTAACCTGAAATGAATAATGATGGAATAAATGTGTGTGGCGATTTTGCCCTAAGCACGCGGCAGGTGATTGTAAACATAAAAGCCATTTATGTGGCCTTTCTGTACTTGGCCTTGTTTTGACATGCTCCGTTCGAGCGTGCGTTGCCACGGCGACGTATTGTAATTTACGCTCCAGTAAACTATAACAATGGATCGATTTAACCTCGCGTGCGCCCTGCAGTTTCTGGTGTATTATATATACACTGGAAGCGACTCGTTCGAGGAGATTGTCCAAGATCGAGACTAGGACGCACACGAGGCTCGCCATGAGCTTTGTGTTCCCTGGGTCTGAGTAGTGGGCTCCTAGAGCCCTGGGGACGATTTCCGTGGGGAGGCCCGGGCTGGGAGAGACGAGTTGCTGACTCGGGGGCCTTCGGCCCTGTGGATCGCCAGCTCTCTCCCTTCCCGGGACATGTGACAGAGGCTCTGGCCAGCATGTCGGACTGTACGGGGTTCCGTCCCCGAGGCAGACCGCGGCTCGCCAGGCCCCGCCAGTTAACACCGTGGTGATGAACCAGTTTCTGAACGGTGTCCGTAGGCCTGGGAGTGTCGGGTGGGCTGTTACCTGGTTACCGTTAATGATGAAGTAGTTACCGTGTCCGCCGCGACCTCCGGTGAGCGGCCCTGCCGCGAGGATCCGGAATAGCGGATGCGCGTCCGCAAGGACTCGGATGAGAGAGGACTATCCTCGAGGATCCCGAAGAGCGGACGGTAGTCAATAACTTTACATTGGTGCCGTGACCAGGATCAGTCCGACAGTGTTCCATCGCAGCCTACCGTCACAGTGTTGTCGCCTCCTTAGTCCCTGGGGATCGCCCGCTCCTCAAGGACGTCTCGAAAAAATGACGAGAGCGAAAGAGAAGGCCAAAGATAAGGCCGATGAATCCAAGGGGAGGGATAAGGGTGGAAGTGTCGCGGACCACACCCGGTCACGCGACAGCCCCCGTGAGACGTCTCCGGACGACTCCGGCGGCCGGAAGGAACGCGCGGAAACCTCCGTGGACAAGACCCCGTCCGCGGAGACGACTCCGGCGTCCCTGGCTCCGTCTTCGGACGTAGAGTCGGGCCCCGCGGGGCCGCAGCAGGAGTTGCCGTCAAGGCCGGACCTTGACGTGTTAGGCGCGGTGGGTGGAGCTGGCAACGGCTCTACGCCGCGCCCGCCCGCGCCCAGAACAGATCCGTGGCAATCGGCACCCTTCCATAAGACGCCTTCGAGCGTCCGGAATCGAGCGCCGATGCATGCGGGTCCTTCTGGACGAGCGGACCAGTCTTACCAGATGCCGCACCCGGCCGGGTGGGCTCCCTCGCGGGCCTCTGGCATGGGTTCTGGTCGGTCCGCACCGGGCAGTGTGGTGGATCAGCTCACCGACGCGCTTGGCGAGCTGGCTCCCCTCGGGCGCTATGACCGCGCCCGGTCGCCCCATCAGGGACGATCAGACCGGCGGAACCGCTCCCCTTCTCCGCTGTCACAAGGCAACTCGGGGCCTTTGACGGAGAGGGAGAGGTGGCTGATATCCGAGGCGCTTGTACTGTTCAAGCGGAATCAGCTGCATTCGAGCGTTGACCCGTCGGTCACCCTAAGTCCGGGGATGTCTGGGCCAGTAGCCCCTCCCCAAGTCCTGCCGAGTCCGCAGGCGCCAGTGGCCCCCGCAATGGGACCCGCGCCTGCCCCGCGGCTCGGAGGCACCACGTTGGCGACCGCGTCGACCGTTCCGACGGTTGGAGCGCAAGCCGCGTGGTCGACTTACCCTGGCACGTACAGTGTGTCGGACGGGCAGTGGCAACAGGCGGCTTCGGCCCCAAGCTTTGCCGCCCCTTCTGGAGCCTACCCAGTAGGTTCGATGGGAGCCCCGCCCGCACCTAGCCAGAGTGGGTTTTCAGCGGGAATGATCCCGGCGGCAAACGTGAGCTTCCCTGCTCCTATGTCCGCGGCGTCGATGTTTGCTCCGGCAGACTCCGCCGCAGGCGTGGGAAGCGCGCGGAACTTGCCGCAGTACACGGACGACCCCGGAGCCGGGACCGCACGTCGGGCGCGTAACAAACGCGATGACGGGCCCGACCACTCTTCGTGGCGGAAACGGTTCAACGGGGATAACGCCGACTTGGAGGACTACTTGCTCCAGGTATGGCGTACCGCCGTGTACGAAGGATGGTCCCAGCCTGAGGCTGGACACGTCCTCGCGGGGAGCCTGGAAGGGAAAGCTCTCCGCGTGATGCCGTGTCTGCCGGTAGGAACAGTGACGTTCGGCGAGGTTGCTCGTCAACTTCGCCTGCTGTTCCCGCCGACGACCAATCGGCGGCAGTCTGAACGAGAGTTCAAGGCGCGTATCCGCCAGCCGACTGAGTCCGTGACAGACTATGCGTACGGCTTACGCATACTCGGCCGGAAAGCCTTCCCGGACATGGACTCCAGACGGTTCGAGACGATGCTGATCGATCAGTTCATCGATGGCCAGCCTTACCACCTAGCGTACGGGCTGGCCACCCATGAAAAGCGATCGATGGAGGAGGCGATAGACTCCGCGCTTGCGCTTGAGATGGCTGTCCGTCCTAGACAGTTGCCTCCAGCCTCGGCTCCGGCCCCGGCTGTACCCGCGCAGGTGGCGACTCCTCCTCCGGTCAAGGCATCGCAGGTAACCCCGTGGCAGGACCCGGTCGTCCGGGAACCCGCCAGGGAACCTACCCAGCAGTGGGTTAGTGCGCCGGCACCCTCTACAGGGGCGCCCGCACCTGCGGCACCGGTCGCCGCGCCGCACTCGCCTTCGGACGAGTGCGACATAGAGGAATACGACCTCGGCGCCGCGCAGATGATTGCGCACTGCGCCGGGCTCGAAGCTCCGGGAGCCGCAGAATGTTGCGCGTTCACCTCCGGACCAGCTCAGAACCGTCCCTGCTACTTCTGCGGAAAGCAGGGACACTTTTGGCTGAAGTGTCCGGAGTTGTTGGAACGCCTGCGGTCGCGCGGATACCAGGGAGCTCTCCCTGGCCCGCAACGGAGGAATTCCTTCCGGTCTGGTCCTCCGGGACAGCAGAATCGGAACCCGCGGCAGGGAAACTAGATCCGGACGTGGTGGCGACCAACACTGCGTCCGGGGATAGTTGTTCGGTGGCAAACGATGCCGCCCCACCCGCTGATGAGCAGGACGGACCCCAAGTGGATATGACTTCTCCGGAAGTAGTCCTTGGAGACCAGTCTAGCTCCTCCGCGGCTGAGGCGGATGGCGAGGACTCCGTAGATGAGCCCAGCGCGTGCGAAAGGTATCGCCCGACCTGCGCGCTGGTGAGGGACCCCTGCTGGTACCTGCCCCTGTCCTTCGGACGGGAGCCGGTCCGGTTCCTCATAGACTCAGGCTCGGAGGTGACCCTCGTGGCCGCCGGAACGTTTAGGAAGGAGCCCGCACTCCGCAACCTTGAGTTGCGAGATCCCGGACCATACAAGCTCTACGGAGCGGGAGACAACCGCATCCGTATCCATGGCATCATCGATCTGCCTATTACCCTTGGGGACAAGGTGTATCTGACAGAGGCGATCGTGGCGGATATCGGAGCGGCCGGGATAATTGGGATGAATTTCCTACGGGTCCACCGGGTGATTGCCAACTTTAGCGCTGGCGAGTTCCGGATGGGAGAGGACACACACTTCCTCTTCCGCTCGGGCCCGATGCATTCATTCCAGATGCGGACATCGCGCACTGTAGTAGTGCCGCCGATGAGTGAGATGATCATCGAGACGAGGCCGCGGCGTCCCCGCATGCCCCTCGATGGTCGTCCGTGTATAGTGCAACCCGTGAGCAGTTTCGCCGCAGGAACTGGGCTCGTGCTGGGTGGGGCCCTGGTCATGTCCAACCCCCGCGCGATGCCCATCCTTGTGGTGAATCCTACGGATGCTCCGATTGTACTGAAGCGCGGATGCATAGCAGCTACTGCTATTCCCGCGGCTTCGAGTCGTGTCATCCCCGACGATCCGGTCTGCCGCGCTGCGTGCGCGGCGGCGGCCGCCGGAGATGATCCGTTCACCCTGCCGGACCATTTGGAATCTAGGGTTCCGAAGGACCGGCTGGATGAAGAGCAGCGCCAAGCGCTCCGCAGACTGCTGCGGCAGTATGCGGATGTGTTCATGGGTCCTGATGGTGCGGTTGGCAAGACTGACGTCGCCAAGCACCGCATCGACCTCGTGGACGAGCGTCCTCTCAAGCAGCGTCTTCGTCGGGCAGCAATAGTGCACCAAGAGGTCATAGACCAGGAGGTGCAAAAGATGCTCGACTTGGACATCATCGAACCCAGTGACAGCCCTTGGGCCAGTCCGGTGGTTATGGTGAAGAAGAAGGACGGCTCGTGGAGGTTCTGCGTGGACTATCGGAAACTCAACGATGCCACGCGGAAGGACTCATATCCTCTCCCGCACATTGAGGATACCTTCGATGCCCTGGCCGGGTCGCACTATTTCTGTGCTCTGGATCTGGCCTCCGGGTATTGGCAGGTGGAGATGGAGGAGAGTGATCGGGCGAAGACTGCCTTCGTTACCAAGAACGGGCTCTACCAATTCAAGGTAATGCCGTTCGGGCTCTGTAACGCACCAGCGACGTTCGAGCGCCTCATGGAGATGGTACTCAAAGGGTTCCTCTGGAAGCGATGTATGGTCTACATCGACGATGTCGTCGTGTATGGCCGGTCGTTCGAGGAAACCCTCACCAACCTCCAGATGGTGCTCCATCGCATCCGCGGAGCAGGGCTTAAATTGAAGCCAAGTAAGTGCGAGCTATTCGCGCAGGAAATCCTGTACTTGGGCTTCATGGTAACGGGCACCGGAGTGAGACCAGACCCCGCAAAGGTGGCGGCCGTGCAGAAATGGCCTCCGCCATGTAACGTGGCGGACGTGAGGTCCTTCTTGGGCTTCGCGAGCTACCACCGCAGGTTTATTCGCGGCTTTGCGGAGATCGCGCGTCCCCTTACTATCCTCACGGAAAAGGGCGCCGATTTTGTTTGGTCCGCCGAGCAGGCTAACGCCTTCTCGGGACTCCGGCAGGCCTTGGTAGTGGCCCCGGTGCTGCGGCACCCTCGTCCGGACTGCGAGTTCATCTTGGACACCGACGCGAGTAACTTCGCGCTCGGCGGTGTCCTCTCGCAGATCGTGGACGGGCAAGAGCGGGTAGTAGCTTATGCGAGTGTGGCCTTGAGCCGCTCTCAAATGAACTACTGTACCACTCATCGCGAGTTGCTCGCGGTGGTTACGATGACCAAGCGCTTCCGGCACTATTTGTTGGGACGCCATTTCCGTTTGCGGACTGATCATAGTTCGCTGAGATGGCTCCTCAACTATAGTGAGGCCGATGGCTTGGTGGCGCGGTGGCTCGTCAAACTCCAAGAGTATGACATGCAGATAGAGCACCGCGCTGGTAAGTTGCACGGCAACGCGGACGGCCTGTCCCGTTGTCATAAGTGCAAGAATCCGGGTTGTGCAGGGATGGCACCATTCCAGCAAGCCGCGGATTCGTCCTCAGACTCGGAATTGGACGTTCCGGGGAGACCGCAGGCCGCCGCCCCCTCTAACAACACGGCGGCCGGAGCGTCTAGGGCTCATCTCCGCGCGCGGACCCGCCGATATCGGCGAGGGCGTCCCGCATATGAAGCGGAGGTGCGGCTCAGCTCCAGCGAGTCTTCCTCGAGTCCAGCGGTGTACTCCTCGTGGGTACCCTCGTCCTCTGGAGAGTCTGAGTATGAGCGGTCCTTGCCCCCAGTGGTGATGGCCGCTGCGGCGCAGCCGGACGCGACGGATGAGGAGCCTAATTACTTGGGTGGCTACTCTCCGGCGCAGATAGCTGCGGCGCAGAGAGCTGACAGAGCTCTGGCACCGGTAATCACAGCCCTTGAGGCCGGCCAGAAGCCCTCGAAGGATGAGCGGAAGACCTACAGGGAGGAGACCTTGTCTCTAGTATCTCAGTGGGAACGACTCTCCTTGAGGGATGGCCTCTTATACCGGCGCTATGAGCCACCGACCCCACTGCCTCCAATATGGCAGTTGGTGCTTCCGGCGGAGCTGCGGAAAGAAGTACTCCACCAGTTGCACGACCTCCGGGTGACCGGTCACTTGGGAATCCGGAGGACCGTCCATAGGCTACAACAGCGCTTTCATTGGCCTGGTAGCGGCTTGGACGTGCACCGGTGGTGCGCAGCCTGTCCTCGGTGTCAAGCTCGCAAAGGAGTCCCGACTCCTGGCCGCCACCCCTTAACCACGGTTAAGGCGGGCGCGCCGTTTGATCGGATAGCTCTGGATATACTGGATACCCACCGGGTCACCCCGCGCGGTTTCCGGTACATCCTGGTGATATCCGACTATTTTACCAAGTATACCGACGCCTACCCACTGCGCCGCCAGACTGCGGACGAGGTAGCTCGGTTATTGGTGAATAGATGGGTGGTGTACCATGGGGTACCTAAACAGGTACATTCGGATCAGGGCACGCAATTTGAGAGCAACCTGTTCCGGAACCTAGCACAGATGCTAGGGAGTACCAAGGTGCGTACCACCCCCTATAGGCCCCAGTCTGATGGCCAGGTCGAACGTTTTAATCGATCGGTCCTCAACATGCTGGCGGCCTTTGTGAATGATCGTGCGAATGATTGGGATGACCACCTCCCGTATGTCTTAATGGCGTACAGGTCGTCGGTCCACTCTTCGACCGGAGTTACTCCGCACGCGATGTTGTACGGCCGGGAGTTAAATTTGCCCGTGGATATTATGTATCCAACTGCGGCAGAGACCGGCGCAGTACCCCAGTGCGGTCCGGAGTACGTGGAGTGGATTCGCCGCGCCCTGGCGAACGCCCATGATTTCGCGCGCGCGCGCCTGGACAAGTCTGCCCTCCGGCAGAAGCGAGGCTATGACGCCCATGCTAAGGGTAGGCCAGCTTTTGCGGAAGGCGACAAGGTGCGCTACTATTATCCGCCGCTTAAGCAAGGCAATAAATTTGCTAAGCCGTGGATAGGCCCGTTTACCGTACTGAAACAGGTGACAGATGTGGACTACCGGATCCGGAGGGATTCCGATCCGGACAGGGTTCTGGTTGTCCATATCGATAATCTGAAGAAGTACGAGGGCCCGCTTGTCATGGATCCGCTAATTCAAGATGCGGAACCGGATGATGCTCCCGTATGGGATCCGTCCGGTCAGCATCCGCGGACTCCGGACGAGCGTGTGCGCCGTATGGTGGGCCTCCCGGACCTCTCTGACCCGTCAGATGATGGGCTGGGTGGCTATCAGCCAGATGACGGCGATCCGCAGGTACCCCCACTCCCTCCAGTACCTGCGGATGACGGGCGGCCACGCCGGAAACCACGTGCGCCAGCCCGGTATGGGTGGGAATAACCTTCCGCCCATGCGGATGCGTCTGCGGTACCCGTCTATCATACTACGGACGGGTTTTAGGTCGTTCCGTGAGAGTCCGCACGACTTACCTCCGCGGGTGGCTACTTTGTGGCCATCTTCGGAGTTGAGGTCCGCGGAGACTTTCATGTCGTAACGCCGCCGCTCCGCATCCGCCCTCCTGTAGTTTCTAGCGCCAGGGACGTGCGGATGGCCGGTCCGCACCTTGTGGACGGCTGTCCGGCGTAATCCGTACAACGGTTACGCTGGCCGGACGAATTTACTGATTCGGCCGGACGCCCCTGGTCCCGGGACAACCTCTTATATGGCCAGACTGAGGTTGGGATTTACGTCCGCTACGGGAGAAGCGTCTTCCCACGGATTTGGGGAACTGGCTCTGGACGCGGGGATAGTGTCCGCCGATGAGGACTGATGTCCGCGGTTCGTCCGCGTGACTCGTCCGGCGTCCGCGGCGCTTTAAGATGACGCACTTCGGTGTAGTTATCCCCCGTGAGCCACTACTGTAATTGCGGTTATAGTAGATTAAGGTTTCTTACGGCAGGAAACCGACTATCCATTATGATAATGGAGCGGTTGTTAAGTCCGCGTGTGCGGACCAGCCGCGGCAGCGGGTGACGCTCGTTCTCGTCCGGATCGTACCTTATAATACGCGGTCCGGCCGGAATGACCGGAACCCCGGCCTCCTTCTAAGAAGGGGGTCGTATATTACATGCGCAACACTTGTGGTGGCTTCTAATTCCAATTTCATCTTCATTGGATAAGGGCAATACGCCGTACAATGGTAGACGTCCGGCCTGGACTCCGTCCGCGGGCAGCCCCGGACGTCCGCCGGCTATTGCTTTCACCATCTTTGGGCGCCTCTAGATTGGGCGCCGGTATGAAGGGTTCGCCCCCTAACCAGTGCGGTTATGGACCATGCCGGCTCCGCGTCTAAATCTATTGGCTCCGCGCTCCGGTAGTCGTTTGAGGAGGCTCTGGGCTGGACCGGGCACCGCTCCGCGGCCGGGCAGTACGTCGGGGATGCTAGTGGGCGCTTTGCAAACGCCCATAGGGCGCCCGATTGTCTGTCCGGACGTCATGGGTATGTCCGATCGCCCTGTAAGCGTGCCAGCGGCTATGGGGAGTGATTTTGTTTATTTTCCATCTCATTTATTATTTATGGGAGGATTATAAGCCACAAGTGTGTGCGTGTTTCCCGTGGAAATGCTATTCTTACTCATTTATCCCATATATGAGAAAGTTTAGTGATATATCTTTTCCCTGGTGCAATAGAGAGTAAGAAATCGGGAGATTTCTGCTTTCGCAAGAGGGGTGTAGGAGATTGTGTACATTGTATCGAAGGCTGTATGCCGTGATCTATGAAAAGCATGCAAGCGGTGGTGGATTTATTTTCATTGCTGCTTGAGCGGTGTTAAATTTTTATTTATCGCTGCTGATAGGGTGACATAATCGTAACACCCACAAGTAGTTTGGCTTTTTGATACATTGTATACAATCTTTAACCTGCGAGGGTGATTAACTTCACGTCATTGATCGCCAGTGCGAAAGCTATTGCTAATGACTGCTGTTAATTACTGTAGTATTTTAGCGGGTTCCCCCGGGATGGCTTGTGTACACAAGCCACCCGTATACATGGCATGAAAGGAGTCACCGGGGGGAGATGCGTGTATGGGAATGCGGGAATGTAAAACGTCCTTTTGTCTGTCGATCGGGTAGATGCAGTGAATAGACGTTTCCACGGGAACGCGTCATACGATGCGTGTGCAGTATAACTGCCAACACTTGATGCCTATAATCGATGTAACTCGACACCTTCTCGTCATTCAAGCGCTCGGCACTGGTGGAGACGGATCTGCGGATCTGACTCCCAGTGTTTAGAGCGATTAGAGCGCTTGAAATGTCGGAAAGTAGCGACGGCTGGGGAGGTGATGAAGGGAGGGAAGAGGGGTCTCTTGAGCGCGGTAATTCGTACTCGAGACCCCTGTCTAGGCCCGAGGAGGATGACCGCGAGGACATCCCTCGGGGAGCCTATGTGGGTTCTGAGGAATCCAGCTCCAGCTCCGGTTCTTACTCAGGAACCGAGTCTGAGAGCGAGGTCGCGGAGGACCGCCCCGCAGAGAGTGACTCGGCCACGGCAGGCGCTGAGTTACTCCTAGATCCGTCGTCTTTTTCTCGTATGGAAGAGATGATGGACTGCGGTGGTGCGGGACTTGCTAGTGTGGACATTGAGTTGCATCCGCACCCGGAGATGCTTGCGTCTTTGGGTCCGGATGAGAGTACTCGTGCGGAAACCCGTCCGGATGGCCGTAGCCGTCCGGACACCGGTTCCGCCGAGAACTCCTCGGTGTCCGCACCTGCGGAGTCTGGTCCGCACGACCAGAAGGCCCCTGGGACTTGGGCGGAGCAGGTTGACGCGGCTGAGGAAGCCGCATCCCAAGCGCCGCCTCAGGAACAGGAGTCTGGCTCGAAGGAGACCGAGAACCGAGATGACGGGTTTACATCGCCCGTCTCTAGGCGTACTCGCCGTCGAGCCCGGGAGATTGCTCAAAAGCAGTGGAGAGCCCAGCAAGAGCTGGAAGCCGCTGAACATGGGCAATCTGAGGCCGGATCCGACCCGGACCCGGCCTCCTCGCCTCCAAAGAAGAAAAAGAAGAAGCGGCCGCACCGGAAAAAGAAGTCCGGCGGCCCCTCGCCTCAAGCAGGATCGAAGTCCGGAGGACCTCAGCCACTGGCGCCTAAGCCGGGCGGCCAGAAAGGGTCCTCCGCCAAACCCGGAGTCGCCAAGACGCCTAATCCCTCGGGATCTGGTGCGGGCGGCGCCTCCGCGGGATCCGGCCCAGGCGCGGGAGGTTCCGGTAAGCGGGTGCCTATCAAGGCACCGAAAGGAACCTCCTCTTCTTCTTCCTCCGGTACCAAGAAACCTACCGGAGCTGCGGAGGTGGGGTCTAGTCCAGTGGACAGAGGGCGTCCCGTGCCGAAGGAGGGAGATCTTCGTTTAGAACTCCTCCGGAAGCGCGCGGAGCAAGACGGGGTCCACCTGTCTGACGCCGCACTGGAAGCGGGAGCGCGGGCCTTCGTTGCGCAGCAACGGAGGGCCGCGCCCCCACGCGGGAAGAGTGTGCCCCGACAAACCAGGTCGGAGAATCGTTCGGGGGCGGCCAAAAAGAAGAAACGGTCGTCCTCGGAGCAGCCCTCTATCCAGAGGCTGCGGGCCGAAATGGGCCCCGAACTCCCTGGAGTCCGTCAGGGACACATGTTCCTCCCGCGTTACGGCAGGGATCCGCAGGGACGCCGCACCGCGGCGGCCGGCGCGGCGGCCGACACGCCTTTCACACGGCCTCGTCCACTCACGGACGAGGAGCGTGTCGGATTGCCGCCCGAGCCAGAGGAGGGTGTAATATGCCAACTCTGTCCGAAATCCCTGGACGGGTATGAGGACCCGCACCGTGCGCTCAACCGGGATCGTAGGTACCCTACCTACGACCACTTGAGTCGACACATTGCGGGGTACCACTACCCCTGGATGCAAATGTTCGTTTGCAAGAGGTGCTACTCCGGCACCCCTCAGCAGCGATATTTCGCCAGTTTAGAGGCCCTAAACGATCACCGCTCGGGTGCACACCGCGGTGAGGGACTTCATCTCGTTGGAAATGAAGTGGGGCCTGTATTCAATTATGGATACATACCACCGAGGGTGGCGTCGTTCATGACTACGTCAGGGACGGCGAATCACCGGTTCTATCACTGGGGTCCATGGCGCTTTGCACAGCGCGTCATGGACGATGCCTGGAGGCAGTCTGGCGTTGTGTCCGCGGGCTCGAGCTACACCGCTCGCCTGACGGCTACGATGGGCCAGACCCCGGCGGAGTTCCAGGCGGCGGAAGCCGCCCGGACAGCAGCAGAGGCTGTCCGTGAACCGCCGGTGATCCAGGCCGGTGAAGAACGGCACCGGGTGACCATGATCGTGTCGGAGATGCCGCAGATCGCGGCCAGGACACGAGTGGCTACTCCTAAGCCGCGCCCCCAGCCAAAGACTCAGGGGAAGAGTTCGTCCGCCGGAAAGACTCCGGCCGGGACGACGCCCTTGCAGTCTCCGGGTGCGCTGACGCAGGAGGACTACCCGGGCTTGCTCGAGGTGACGGTACCCGCGGGTCCGTCTGAGGGACGGGTGGTGGCAGACACCTCCGCCTCCTCGAGTACCGCGTCGGCGGTCCCGCCAAGGACTCCACGCGTGACTCCCTCGGTAGCGAGCAGCAGCGGACGTGCGGTACCTCTCACGAGGTCGGCGTCCGCGTCCTCGTTGGTGGTTGAGGGGACGTCCGCAGGGTGGCAAAGCACTGCCTCCCTGGACTTGGACCCCCTCGACGCCACGGCGGACGTACGCCGGAGGCTCGGTCCCACGACCGCCAGCGTCTACGAGACTTTCCGCGAGTCTGTAGGCCAGGCGGTCGGCCATCGTCGCGATGGTATGGACCGGATCCCCGGTGATCCGGCGTTGGTGAACCTGCCGGTGCCTCGAGCCATTCGTGACTTGGGGTCCGCAGGTGTGGCCGCGTTGGTCCGCGCTCGGGAGGAGCACCCCTGGGATCACCCCCAGCGTGGTCGACTCACCCGAGCGGCGGAGTACCTTGTGGCGGAGATGGACAGCTCTCTGGATCGGTTCAGCCGGTGCCGCGCCGAGGCCTCCCGTGTCGCATGCGATCTCGCATACGACCAGGGCCTCATGGAAGGCACCCGGCGGAGCCTAGAGAGCCACCGGACTTTGTCGGCCGTCATTGAGCGGCGCGCGTTCGACCAGGGTCGGACCGCCGCTCTTGCCGAGCAGTCCGGGGCGTCCGCCCCCGCCCCAGAGGTGGCCGCACGGATGGAGCACCTGGAGGCTGAGAATGAGCAGCTACGGCGTCGTCTTGACGAAGCCGAGGCCGCTCGGACTCGCCTAATCCAGGGCGTCGATGACCCCGAGTCGTCCGCCCTGAACCAGGCGGCTCTCCGGCGCGCGGATGCCGCTTTGGAGCTGGCCATCTACCCATACCTAGTCCAGGTGTGGGGAGAGCGGACGGCCGGTCCACAGCGCACCCGCGATACGGTGGAGATGTTCCGCGCCATAGCAGATCTCGGCGCGACATCTCTACCGGCCTCCGTTGTGATGGCTCCGTCAGGACCCGGATTGCAGGGCTCACCACAAAAGCCCGTGCAAGCTCCACCGGGCCTGCCTCATCCGCCCGTGCAGCCGGCTTTCACTCTGCCGGCTCCGCTGCTTCCGCGGCGTAGGGACCCGTCACCGCCGCCAGACCCCAAGACAGGCGGCACGGATGAGGAGCCGATGACGACGGAGGAAGGCTAGGGTACTAGCCTCGTCGCTGCATGTGTGCGGCGGCGTGCCGGAGTCGCTCCCGCGGCTCCGCCCTGCCTCAGACCCGTTCTGCGGATCTGAGGAGCCGGCCGGCAGGGCGGTCGGCAACATTTTAGAGGTACTATCACTTTTGATCACTCGGTGTGTCGTTTTACAAAATTTCTAAATTTAAAGTCTAACCTTAAAGATATTCCAAAGACTCGACACACCGTCCTTTTATAATGGATGACCTTTCAAGGTCATCACACGGTTTTGGACCACCTCGGTCAAAATTTTAGCTTGTTTATGAGGATTTATTCAAAATTGCAAAGCGCGTTATAGTTTACTCCATAAGTCCGGGGGTAGTTCCCCATTCTTCCAAAAGGGACTCTTAAAGTCCTAGTGTTTGCGCCGTGACTTCCGGGCGTTGCCATCGTGCCTTCTTCCGGCCCCCGCCATGCGAAGCCTTCGTCGGGTTTCGAGCATTTTGGGCGCGGGCGGAACATGTTGGGGACCAACATTGTAAGAAGGGGGTAATGTGGCGATTTTGCCCTAAGCACGCGGCAGGTGATTGTAAACATAAAAGCCATTTATGTGGCCTTTCTGTACTTGGCCTTGTTTTGACATGCTCCGTTCGAGCGTGCGTTGCCACGGCGACGTATTGTAATTTACGCTCCAGTAAACTATAACAATGGATCGATTTAACCTCGCGTGCGCCCTGCAGTTTCTGGTGTATTATATATACACTGGAAGCGACTCGTTCGAGGAGATTGTCCAAGATCGAGACTAGGACGCACACGAGGCTCGCCATGAGCTTTGTGTTCCCTGGGTCTGAGTAGTGGGCTCCTAGAGCCCTGGGGACGATTTCCGTGGGGAGGCCCGGGCTGGGAGAGACGAGTTGCTGACTCGGGGGCCTTCGGCCCTGTGGATCGCCAGCTCTCTCCCTTCCCGGGACATGTGACAGAGGCTCTGGCCAGCATGTCGGACTGTACGGGGTTCCGTCCCCGAGGCAGACCGCGGCTCGCCAGGCCCCGCCAGTTAACACCGTGGTGATGAACCAGTTTCTGAACGGTGTCCGTAGGCCTGGGAGTGTCGGGTGGGCTGTTACCTGGTTACCGTTAATGATGAAGTAGTTACCGTGTCCGCCGCGACCTCCGGTGAGCGGCCCTGCCGCGAGGATCCGGAATAGCGGATGCGCGTCCGCAAGGACTCGGATGAGAGAGGACTATCCTCGAGGATCCCGAAGAGCGGACGGTAGTCAATAACTTTACATGTGTCAACAAAGCTGTTATCTTGTTTCATCAGATGAAGAATTGGACTAACAGGTGGGATAAATCCGTCGTCAAACATGGCTGCAAACGTAACATGTAGCCTTTTTTCCACACGTGAATGAATGAGAAGGCTTATTCGAGGTTACGGAGCTTTGTATATTTGTATCGGATGTTTTAATTTCAGTATCATTAAAATTTTGATAAGCAATTGGTGCATTTGATTTACAAATTTTCATGCCAAAACATCTACAGCGCTATTTTGAATTATGTAATATATGTTCACGTGCTACTAGTAGAATGCACGCCTATATTCTTTACGGTGGTATGGGTTCAAAGGGTGGTTATAAGCCACGGAGTTTCACGAACGTGGTTTTACGTTGCCATGACACGCACGTGCGAGCGAGCAGCCTTTAGTGGTTAGTTTGAATTGACGGAATAACCCGACGATTGCCGAATATTCATTGTCTCCGAGAGGCCTCTGTGAAAAGGTCCATTGTAAATAAACATTTCAAACAATGCGTGCATGACATTTCTTACATACATGAAATTAATTACTTGAATGTTATTACACGGTCGAGTTACCATTCCTCGTGTGCTCAAATATAGGCTGCAAAGTGTGTTTTTGGTGATAAAACATAGGCCTAGATCACACATATCATACACATTGCCCACAAATAGGTTGTGGTCAAGTATGTTCAAAATGTGTCATTCTGGCTATAATTTGTTCCGAGATACCGTCACTTTCTCATAAATGAAGCTCATTTGGTTTTCTTTGGTCAGGTTTTGAACAAAATAGGCACCTGTCTATTTTGCTTCTGCAAAAAAAAAAAAAAAAAAAAAATTATGTGCAGTGTGATCATTTCAATATCTGATCAATGCCTTCTTCCGTACTGGTGTTTTCCGGGACATAATGAAACAAGCAATATAAAAACACTGTGTGCTCGGTTCGCAAATACTCTAACCTTTCAGTTGATAGATTGTGCGGTTCTCGAAGGTATATATCAAACGCTGATTCACATTGTGATATTCTATTATAGAGAGTAAATTAATCAGATAATAATTAAACGTACTGAACCACAGACGAACTGAACCACACGAGCATGACGATAATGTCCATTAACATATCGATATACTGACGAAGCGGTTTATATAGATTAAAAACACTGAGAAGTGGCCGTGGCGCAACGCACTAAGTCGTTCGCCCGCTGCTGAAGGGAATTCAATGTTCGTCGTTGGCGGGTTGCGTACCTGGATCTGTCATGGGCCGCGCTACAAATACATTAAGGTGCGGTATTGTACAATAGCGCCCAAAGTGCTATTTTAGAAGAAATCTTTCTAAAACAGCTACTATGGTAACAGGCTGAACGCAGGAGAAAAAGGGAAGGGGAGTGGGGAGGTCAGCGTGTTGGGGAAAGCAGGGGTCGGGGGGGGGGGGGGAGGGCGCGACTCGATGAGGGACGGAGAGTAGTGGGGAAATATCGCCCGTGCCCGTCTGAAGTGTTTGTGGGCCTTGGGAAGGTAGGGGTTGGACTTTGTCATTCTTGCCCGATTTCCTGGGTTTCTACAGCGTTTCAAATAGCCTCTAAAAGTGCTATTTGTTCTATTCTGGAACCCGAGGTTATTTGCCTGGGGACTCAGTCAATTTACCAGCTTTTTCTCTTAAACCGTTGGCCTGTTGAACAGCTGTAGGGCTGCTGGACTCTGCCGTTTTGGGGTGTTTTTCCTTGTACAAGGCCGCTGGACTCTGTTTTTTTTGCCTGACTTCTTGGGTTTCTACGGCGTTTCTAATAGCCTCTAAAAGCGCTATTTGTTCTATTCTGGCACGCAGCGTAACTCCCGTTGGAACTTAGAAAATTTGAAGCAAATCTGTCTATCTGTTAGGGGCGCTGGACTTTTTGCCTGATTTCCTGTTACAGCGTTTCCAATAGCCTATAAAGGCGCTAATTGGTATATTCTGGAACGCTGTGTAACTCCCGTTGGAACTTAGAAAATGTTCAATAAAATCTGTCTCCAGGGGGCTTGGGGAAGGAGAGGCCGGGGTGGGGGGGAGGAGTGGGGAAATATTGCCCCTGCGCCACAGAAGTGTGTGTGGGCCTTGGGAGGGGTAGATTTCCTGCGTTTCTACAGCGTTTCTAATCGCCTCTAAAAGCGCTATTGGTTCTATTGTGGAATGCAGTGTGAGCCGCGGTGGCACTTATGAAATGTTCAAGCGAATGTGTCTTCCTGTCAGAGGCGTTGGACTGGTTTTTGGTTGTGATTCTCCGGGTCTCTACAGCGCTGCTATGTTTTGCTTTTCACACAATATGTACAGTACGTGGTAAAAACACGGCTTATTCCGTGAACGTGGTTGTGGAATCTTACACCAAAAACATTTTTGGCCTCGCAAGTGCACTGTATGTTATTAACTACAATCAGAAACGCGAGAAACAAAATAAGGTGACATAACGAACAGTGTCAAGCAATACTCGACTAAGAAGTAAATTAGCCTACAAAGCGTGCAAGAGGACAATAAGCCCAGAATGTAATTACCTGTTAACGGTCCACTGAACACGGGTCACACAAGCTGCCAGGACAACAACAACCTGATATAACTCTGAAACAAGTGCCAGTGGTAGTGATCACAATAGGGGTGAAGCCCCAGTCGCTTTGATCATGCAAGGGATAAGCGCTGAGGTGGAGCGCGCCTATACAGGCCACAATTTTTCCTTAAAGCTGGACAATCCCGATAAAAAGAAGAGATTGTAGTAAAAAAAAAATCAAAGGCACAAAGTAAATGTTGTGCTACATGTGTTCCGTCGGTATTATTTGCCACTCGTTTCCGAACACTGTGCCGACAACCACTCGGCCTTCATCGGAGAGGCTCGGCGTTTGCTCCACAGTCCCCCAGCCTTTTGGAGTTTCAGCGGGTATAAAATGAGAAACCAAAATCACTGATGCGTTTCAGTTGTAATAGCCAGCGACATGGACACTTCGCAGCCTGCTCGCCAAACTGGTGTATCCCCGAATGATAGTGAAATTGTAAGTAATACTCACCAATAGCATTCATTTCCTTCGAATCGGAAATACTTTGATATCGTTGTAAAATGAAACTTCGGTAAATACTGTAAACAAATACATTCATGTACGACACAGTAGTTATCTATCCAGCTATCAGTTTGTGTTGTGTGGTATGATGTATACGTGTACAACTGCATGGGCTTGACATGCGAGTGATTTGACACGGTTGAGTGCAACACGTATCTAAAGTCATGAGCACTGTGAATCGCTGGAAGTATGCGTATTTGTTTATGTTCTGTATGATGACTCATGTCGCAATAGTCTTTGGTGATAATCTACGTTATTCACTTGTACACAGGGCTACGACACAGACTCTGTCTTAGGAGAAGAAGAGTTGCTAGATGATGCAGTGGAGACGGAAGATCACAGCGATGTGTATGTATACTAATCTACGTAAAATATGTGTGTGTACTGAGGAAAATATCGAAATTTTATGAAACACTACAGAGTAGAAAAGCCTTTGTTGTTATTGCCATGTACACGTAGTTTGTTCATTGTCAATAATTTATCCAAAAAATTGTAAATTATGATTTCCGGAGTGACAAAACGAACTGCTTTTTTTCTAACAGCAACCCTCATAGGCAGACGGAGTATCGTCTCATCAGTGAGAAAAAAGTCATTGTCAGCCACGGACGCCTGGAAGCCCTAATCGTCAACCAGAAATGAGGTGTAGAGGGATGTGACAGCCATACGGACCCTGCATCCATCAAGTCAACACCCCTACCAGCAGCTGTCAAGTTCACATACCAGTGTCACGTACGTTTGCCAATTTATATTGCGATAATTTTTACAATATGATTTATCTAAACACTTTTGATTGGCTCTATATACATGAATTATGTTATTACGTGTAAAATAGCTGACAGGTTTCCTTTTTATGTTTCAGAATAAGCACCAGCAGAAGTGGTTGTCATCCAAATACTACGGGAGAAAGTCAAGCACGCACTTACTCATTCAAATAGCTACCCTGATATGTGGTCTTACCTACGGCTCTGTGTATTTGTTGATGAGGTTCATCGGAGTAGAAATAGAGAAAAGCTCTAATTTCTACAAAGCCCAGAAAATATACGGGAGAGCCATTGATAGGTACTATGGCAACCACATGGAACAAGTCAAGCATCAGCTAGACAACAAGCCTATGACTTGCATGATGGACGTTCGTTACGAGACTCCAGGTAGTTTTAATTCAAGTATGTGGTAAGACTGTGAAAGCCTTTAGAGGCTAATACAAACGCCGTGGAAAGCACAAGAATCGGGCAAAAACGACAGAGTCCAGCGGCCCTACAGTTTGAGAGAAAGTGCGTTCCACAATAGAACAAATAGCGCTTTTAGAGGCTATTACAAACGCTGTGGAAAGCAAAAGAATCGGGCAAAAAACGACAGAGTCCAGGAGCCCTACAGTTTGAGATAGAGTGTGCTCCAGAATAGAACAAATAGCGCTTTTAGAGGCTGTTAGAAACGCTTTATAAAGCAAGATATCCGCAAAAAATGACAAAGTCCAGCAGCCCTACAGTTTGAGAGAAGCTGCGTTCCAGAATGGAACAAATAGCGCTTTTAGAGGCTATTTAAAACACTGTAGAAAGCAAAAGAATCGGGTAAAAAACGTCCAGTCCAGCAGCCCTACAGTTTGAGATAAAGTGTGTTCCAGAATACAATAAATACCGCTTTTAGAGGCTATTAGAAACGCTGTAGAAAGCAAGAAATCGGGCAAAAAACGACAGAGTCCAGCAGCCCTACAGTTTAAGAGAAATTATATTCCAGAATAGAACAAATAGCGCTTTTAGAGGCTATTAGAAACACTGTAGAAAGCAAAGGAATCGGGCACAAAACGACAGAGTCCAGCAGCCCTACAGTTTAAGAGAGATTGTGGTACAGAATAGAACAAATAGCGCTTTTAGAGGCTATTACAAACGCTGTGGAAAGCAAAGGAATCGGGCAAAAAACAACAGAGTCCAGCGGCCCTACAGCTTAAGAGAAGCTGCGTTCCAGAATAGAACAAATAGCGCTTTTAGAGGCTATTAGAAACACTGTAGAAAGTAAAGGAATCGGGCACAAAACGACAGAGTCCAGCAGCCCTACAGTTTAAGAGAGATTGTGGTCCAGAATAGAACAAATAGCGCTTTCAGAGGCTATTACAAACGCTGTGCAAAGCAAAGGAATCGGGCAAAAAACAACAGAGTCCAGCGGCCCTACAGCTTAAGAGAAGCTGCGTTCCAGAATGGAACAAATAGCGCTTTTAGAGGCTATTAGAAACACTGTAGAAAGCAAAGGAATTGGGCACAAAACGACAGAGTCCAGCAGCCCTACAGTTTAAGAGAGATTGTGGTACAGAATAGAACAAAGAGCGTTTTTAGAGGCTATTACAAACGCTGTGGAAAGCAAAGGAATCGGGCAAAAAACAACAGAGTCCAGCAGCCCTACAGTTTGAGAGAAGCTGCGTTCCAGAATAGAACAAATAGCGCTTTTAGAGGATATTTAAAACACTGTAGAAAGCAAAAGAATCGGGTAAAAAACGACAGAGTCCAGCAGCCCTACAGTTTGAGATAAAGTGTGTTCCAGAATGGAACAAATACCGCTTTTAGAGGCTATTAGAAACGCTGTAGAAAGCGAGAAATCCGACAAAGAACGACAGAGTCCAGGAGCCCTACAGTTTGAGATAAATTGTGCTCCAGAATAGAACAAATAGCGCTTTTAGAGGCTGTTAGAAACGCTCTAGAAAGCAAGATATCCGCAAAAAATGACAAAGTCCAGCAGCCCTACAGTTTCAGAGAAGCTGCGTTCCAGAATAGAACAAATAGCGCTTTTAGAGGCTATTTAAAACACTGTAGAAAGCAGCCTACAGTTTAAGATAGATTGTGGTCCAGAATAGAACAAATAGCGCTTTTAGAGGCTATTAGAAACGCTGTGGAAAGCAAAGGAATCGGGCAAAAAACAACAGAGTCCATCAGCCCTACAGTTTGAGATAAAGTGTGTTCCAGAATAGAACAAATAGCGCTTTTAGAGGCTATTAGAAACGCTTTAGAAAGCAAAGGAATCGGGCACAAAACGACAGAGTCAAGCAGCCCTACAGTTTAAGAGAAATTACATTCCAGAATAGAACAAATAGCGCTTTTAGAGGCTATTAGAAACACTGTAGAAAGGAAATGAATCGGGCACAAAACGACAGAGTCCAGCAGCCCTACAGTTTAAGAGAGTTTGTGGTCCAGAATAGAACAAATAGCGCTTTTAGAGGCTATTAGAAACGCTGTGGAAAGCAAAGGAATCAGGCAAAAAACAACAGAGTCCAGCAGCCCTACAGTTTGAGAGAAGCTGCGTTCCAGAATAGAACAAATAGCGCTTTTAGAGGCTATTTAAAACACTGTAGAAAGCAAAAGAATCAGGTAAAAAACGACAGAGTCCAGCAGCCTACAGTTTAAGAGAGATTGTGGTCCAGAATAGAACAAATAGCGCTTTTATAGGCTATTAGAAACGATGTGGAAATCAAAGGAATCGGGCAAAAAAACGACAGAGTCCAGCAGCCCTACAGTTTGAGATAAAGTGTGTTCCAGAATAGAACAAATAGCGCTTTTAGAGGCTATTAGAAACGATGTGGAAATCAAAGGAATCGGGCAAAAAAAGGCAGAGTCCAGCAGCCCTACAGTTTGAGATAAAGTGTGTTCCAGAATAGAACAAATAGCGCTTTTAGAGGCTATTAGAAACGCTGTAGAAAGCAAGAAATCGGGCCAAAAAAGACAGAGTCCAGCAGCCCTACAGTTCAAGAGAAATTACATTCCAGAATAGAACAAATAGCGCTTTTAGAGGCTATTAGAAACACTGTAGAAAGCAAAAGAATCGGGCACAAAACGACAGAGTCCAGCAGCCTACAGTTTAAGAGAGATTGTGGTCCAGAATAGAACAAATAGCGCTTTTAGAGGCTATTAGAAACGATGTGGAAATCAAAGGAATCGGGCAAAAAACGACAGAGTCCAGCAGCCCTACAGTTCAAGAGAAATTCCATTCCAGAATAGAACAAATAGCGCTTTTAGAGGCTATTAGAAACGCTTTTGAAAGCAAGAAATCGGGCAAAAAACGACAGAGTCCAGCAGCCCTACAGTTTAAGAGAGATTGTGGGCCAAAATAGAACAAATACCGGTTTTAGAGGCTATTAGAAACGCTGTAGAAAGCAAGAAATCGGACAAAAAACGACAGAGTCCAGCGGCCCTACAGCTTAAGAGAAGCTGCGTTCCAGAATAGAACAAATAGCACTTTTAGAGGCTATTAGAAACACTGTAGAAAGCAAAGGAATCGGGCACAAAATGACAGAGTCCTGCAGCCCTACAGTTCAAGAGAAATTACATTCCAGAATAGAACAAATAGCGCTTTTAGAGACTATTAGAAACACTGTAGAAAGCAAAGGAATCGGGCACAAAACGACAGAGTCCAGCAGCCCTACAGTTTAAGAGAGATTGTGGTCCAGAATAGAACAAATAGCGCTTTTGGAAGCTATTAGAAACGCTGTGGAAAGCAAAGGAATCAGGCAAAAAACAACAGTGTCCAGCAGCCCTACAGTTTGAGAGAAGCTGCGTTCAAGAATAGAACAAATAGCGCTTTTAGATGCTATTTAAAACACTGTAGAAAGCAAAAGAATCAGGTAAAAAACGACGGAGTCCAGCAGCCCTACAGTTTGAGATAAAGTGTGTTCCAGAATAGAACGATTAGCGCTTTTAGAGGCTATTAGAAACGCTTTAGAAAGCATAGGAATCGGGCACAAAACGACAGAGTCCAGCAGCCCTACAGTTTAAGAGAGATTGTGGTCCAGAATAGAACAAATAGCGCTTTCAGAGGTTATTAGAAACGCTGTAGAAAGCAAGAAATCGGGCAAAAAACGACAGAGTCCAGCGGCCCTACAGTGCAAGAGAAGCTGCGTTCCGGAATAGAACAAATAGCGCTTTTAAAGGCTATTAGAAACACTGTAGAAAGCAAAGGAATCGGGCACAAAACGACAGAGTCCAGCAGCCCTACAGTTTAAGAGAGATTGTGGTCCGGAATAGAACAAATAGCGCTTTTAGAGGCTATTAGAAACGCTGTGGAAAGCAAAGGAATCGGGAAAAAAACAACAGAGTCCAGCAGCCCTACACTTTGAGAGAAAGTGCGTTCCAGAATAGAACAAATAGCGCTTTTAGAGGCTATTAGAAACGTTGTAGAAAGCAAAGGAATCGGGCAAAAAGAAACAGAGTCCAGCAGCCCTACAGTTTGAGAGAGATTGTGGTCCAGAATAGAACAAATAGCGCTTTTAGAGGCTATTAGACACGCTTTAGAAAGCAAGAAATTGGGCCAAAAACGACAGAGTCCAGCAGCCCTACAGTTTGTGAGAAAGTGCGTTCCACAATAGAACAAATAGCTCTTTTAGAGGCTATTAGAAACGCTGTAGAATGCAAAGGAATCGGGCACAAAACGACAGAGTCCAGCAGCCCTACAGTTTAAGAGAGATTGTGGTCCAGAATAGAACAAATAGCGCTTTTAGAGGCTATTAGAAACGCTGTGGAAAGCAAAGGAATCCGGCAAAAAACAACAGAGTCCAGCAGCCCTACAGTTTGAGAGAAGCTGCGTTCCAGAATAGAACAAATAGCGCTTTTAGAGGCTATTTAAAACACTGTAGAAAGCAAAAGAATCAGGTAAAAAACGACAGAGTCCAGCAGCCTTACAGTTTGAGATAAAGTGTGTTCCAGAATAGAACGATTAGCGCTTTTAGAGGCTATTAGAAACGCTTTAGAAAGCAAAGGAATCGGGCACAAAACGACAGAGTCCAGCAGCCCTACAGTTTGAGATAAAGTGTGTTCCAGAATAGAACAAATAGCGCTTTTAGAGGCTATTAGAAACGATGTGGAAATCAAAGGAATCGGGCAAAAAAAGGCAGAGTCCAGCAGCCCTACAGTTTGAGATAAAGTGTGTTCCAGAATAGAACAAATAGCGCTTTTAGAGGCTATTAGAAACGCTGTAGAAAGCAAGAAATCGGGCAAAAAACGACAGAGTCCAGCAGCCCTACAGTTCAAGAGAAATTACATTCCAGAATAGAACAAAGAGCGCTTTTAGAGGCTATTAGAAACACTGTAGAAAGCAAAGAAATCGGGCACAAAACGACAGAGTCCAGCAGCCTATAGTTTAAGAGAGATTGTGGTCCAGAATAGAACAAATAGCGCTTTTAGAGGCTATTAGAAACGATGTGGAAATCAAAAGAATCGGGCAAAAAAACGACAGAGTCCAGCAGCCCTACAGTTTGAGATAAAGTGTGTTCCAGAATAGAACAAATAGCGCTTTTAGAGGCTATTAGAAACGCTGTAGAAAGCAAGAAATCGTGCAAAAACCGACAGAGTCCAGCAGCCCTACAGTTCAAGAGAAATTACATTCCAGAATAGAACAAATAGCGCTTTTAGAGGCTATTAGAAACGCTGTAGAAAGCAAGAAATCGGGCAAAAAACGACAGAGTCCAGCAGCCCAACAGTTCAAGAGAAATTACATTCCAGAATAGAACAAATAGCGCTTTTAGAGGCTATTAGAAACACTGTAGAAAGCAACGGCATCAGGCACAAAACGACAGAGTCCAGCAGCCTACAGTTTAAGAGAGATTGTGGTCCAGAATAGAACAAATAGCGCTTTTAGAGGCTATTAAAAACACTGTAGAAAGCAACGGAATCGGGCACAAAACGACAGAGTCCAGCAGCCCTACAGTTTGAGATAAAGTGTGTTCCAGAATAGAACAAATAGCGCTTTTAGAGGCTATTAGAAACGATGTGGAAATCAAAGGAATCGGGCAAAAAACGACAGAGTCCAGCAGCCCTACAGTTTGAGATAAAGTGTGTTCCAGAATAGAACAAATAGCGCTTTTAGTGGCTATTGGAAACGATGTGGAAATCAAAGGAATCGGGCAAAAAACGACAGAGTCCAGCAGCCCTACAGTTCAAGAGAAATTACATACCAGAATAGAACAAATAGCGCTTTTAGAGGTTATTAGAAACGCTGTAGAAAGCAAGAAGTCGGGCAAAAAACGACAGAGTCCAGCAGCCTACAGTTTGAGATAAAGTGTGTTCCAGCATAGAACAAATAGCGCTTTTAGAGGCTATTAGAAACGATGTGGAAATCAAAGGAATCGGGCAAAAAACGACAGAGTCCAGCAGCCCTACAGTTCAAGAGAAATTACATTCCAGAATAGAACAAATAGCGCTTTTAGAGGCTATTAGAAACACTGTAGAAAGCAACGGAATCGGGCACAAAACGACAGAGTCCAGCAGCCTACAGTTTAAGAGAGATTGTGGTCCAGAATAGAACAAATAGCGCTTTTAGAGGCTATTAGAAACACTGTAGAAAGCAACGGAATCGGGCACAAAACGACAGAGTCCAGCAGCCCTACAGTTTGAGATAAAGTGTGTTCCAGAATAGAACAAATAGCGCTTTTAGAGGCTATTAGAAACGATGTGGAAATCAAAGGAATCGGGCAAAAAACGACAGAGTCCAGCAGCCCTACAGTTTGAGATAAAGTGTGTTCCAGAATAGAACAAATAGCGCTTTTAGTGGCTATTAGAAACGATGTGGAAATCGAAGGAATCGGGCAAAAAACGACAGAGTCCAGCAGCCCTACAGTTCAAGAGAAATTACATACCAGAATAGAACAAATAGCGCTTTTAGAGACTATTAGAAACACTGTAGAAAGCAAAGGAATCGGGCACAAAACGACAGAGTCCAGCAGCCTTACAGTTTAAGAGAGATTGTGGTCCAGAATAGAACAAATAGCGCTTTTAGAGGTTATTAGAAACGCTGTAGAAAGCAAGAAGTCGGGCAAAAAAAGACAGAGTCCAGCAGCCCTACAATTTGAGATAAAGTGTGTTCCAGAATAGAACAAATAGCGCTTTTAGAGGCTATTAGAAACGCTGTAGAAAACGCTGTAGAAAGCAAGAAGTCGGGCAAAAAACGACAGAGTCCAGCAGCCCTACAATTTGAGATAAAGTGTGTTCCAGAATAGAACAAATAGCGCTTTTAGAGGCTATTAGAAACGCTGTAGAAAGCAAGAAATCAGGCACAAAACGACAGAGTCCAGCAGCCTACAGTTTGAGATAAAGTGTGTTCCAGCATAGAACAAATAGCGCTTTTAGAGGCTATTAGAAACGATGTGGAAATCAAAGGAATCGGGCAAAAAAAGGCAGATTCCAGCAGCCCTACAGTTTGAGATAAAGTGTGTTCCAGAATAGAACAAACAGCGCTTTTAGAGGCTATTAGAAACACTGTAGAAAGCAACGGAATCGGGCACAAAACGACAGAGGCCAGCAGCCTACAGTTTGAGAGAGATTGTGGTCCAGAATAGAACAAATAGCGCTTTTAGAGGCTTTTAGAAACGATGTGGAAATCAAAAGAATCGGGCAAAAAAACGACAGAGTCCAGCAGCCCTACAGTTTGAGATAAAGTGTGTTCCAGAATAGAACAAATAGCGCTTTTAGAGGCTATTAGAAACGATGTGGTAATCAAAGGAATTGGGCAAAAAAGGCAGATTCCAGCAGCCCTACCGTTTGAGATAAAGTGTGTTCCAGAATAGAACAAATAGCGCTTTTAGAGGCTATTAGAAACGCTGTAGAAAGCAAGATATCGGGCAAAAAACGACAGAGTCCAGCAGCCTATAGTTTAAGAGAGATTGTGGTCCAGAATAGAACAAATAGCGCTTTTAGAGGCTATTAGAAACGCTGTAGAAAGCAAAGGAATCGGGCACAAAATGACAGAGTCCAGCAGCCTACAGTTTAAGAGAGATTGTGGTCCAGAATAGAACAAATAGCGCTTTTAGAGGCTATTAGAAACGCTGTAGAAAGCAAAGGAATCGGGCACAAAATGACAGAGTCCAGCAGCCTACAGTTTAAGAGAGATTGTGGTCCAGAATAGAACAAATAGCGCTTTTAGAGGCTATTAGAAACGCTGTAGAAAGCAAAGGAATCGGGCAAAAAAACGACAGAGTCCAGCAGCCCTACAGTTTGAGATAAAGTGTGTTCCAGAATAGAACAAATAGCGCTTTTAGAGGCTATTAGAAACGCTGTAGAAAGCAAGAAATCGGGCAAAAACCGACAGAGTCCGGCAGCCCTACAGTTCAAGAGAAATTACATTCTAGAATAGAACAAATAGCTCTTTTAGAGGCTATTAGAAACGCTGTAGAAAGCAAGAAATCGGGCAAAAAACGACAGAGTCCAGCAGCCTACAGTTTAAGAGAGATTGTGGTCCAGAATAGAACAAATAGCGCTTTTAGAGGCTATTAGAAACGATGTGGAAATCAAAGGAATCGGGCAAAAAACGACAAAGTCCAGCAGCCCTACAGTTTGAGATAAAGTGTGTTCCAGAATAGAACAAATAGAGCTTTAAGAGGCTATTAGAAACGCTGTAGAAAGCAAGAAATCGGGCAAAAACAGACAGAGTCCGGCAGCCCTACAGTTCAAGAGAAATTACATTCCAGAATAGAACAAATAGCGCTTTTAGAGGCTATTAGAAACGCTGTAGAAAGCAAAGGAATCGGGCACAAAACGACAGAGTCCAGCAGCCTACAGTTTAAGAGAGATTGTGGTCCAGAATAGAACAAATAGCGCTTTTAGAGGCTATTAGAAACGATGTGGAAATCAAAGGAATCGGGCAAAAAACGACAGAGTCCAGCATCCCTACAGTTTGAGATAAAGTGTGTTCCAGAATAGAATGATTAGCGCTTTCAGAGGCTATTAGAAACGCTTTAGAAAGCAAAGGAATTGGGCGAAAAACGACAGAGTCCAGCAGCCCTACAGTTTAAGAGAGATTGTGGTCCAGAATAGAACAAATAGCGCTTTTAGAGGTTATTAGAAACGCTGTAGAAAGCAAGGAGTCGGGCAAAAAACGACAGAGTCCAGCAGCCCTACACTTCAAGAGAAATTACATTCCAGAATAGAACAAATACCGCTTTTAGAGGCTATTAGAAACGATGTGGAAATCAAAGGAATTGGGCGAAAAAAGGCAGAGTCCAGCAGCCCTACAGTTTGAGATAAAGTGTGTTTCAGAATAGAACAAATAGCGCTTTTAGAGGCTATTAGAAACGCTGTAGAAAGCAAAGAAATCGGGCACAAAACGACAGAGTCCAGCAGCCTATAGTTTGAGAGAGATTGTGGTCCAGAATAGAACAAATAGCGCTTTTAGAGGCTATTAGAAACGATGTGGAAATCAAAAGAATCGGGCAAAAAAACGACAGAGTCCAGCAGCCCTACACTTCAAGAGAAATTACATTCCAGAATAGAACAAATAGTGCTTTTAGAGGCTATTAGAAACGCTGTAGAAAGCAAGAAATCGGGCAAAAACCGACAGAGTCCAGCAGCCCTACACTTCAAGAGAAATTACATTCCAGAATACAACAAATAGTGCTTTTAGAGGCTATTAGAAACGCTGTAGAAAGCAAGAAATCGGGCAAAAAACGACAGAGTCCAGCAGCCCAACAGTTCAAGAGAAATTACATTCCAGAATAGAACAAATAGCGCTTTTAGTGGCTAATAGAAACACTGTAGAAAGCAACGGAATCGGGCACAAAACGACAGAGTCAAGCAGCCTACAGTTTAAGAGAGATTGTGGTCCAGAATAGAACAAATAGCGCTTTTAGAGGCTTTTAGAAACGATGTGGAAATCAAAGGAATCGGGCAAAAAACGACAGAGTCCAGCAGCCCTACAGTTTGTGATAAAGTGTGTTCCAGAATAGAACAAATAGCGCTTTTAGAGGCTATTAGAAACGATGTGGAAATCAAAGGAATTGGGCAAAAAAGGCAGATTCCAGCAGCCCTACAGTTTGAGATAAAGTGTGTTCCAGAATAGAACAAATAGCGCTTTTAGAGGCTATTAGAAACGCTGTAGAAAGCAAGAAATCGGGCAAAAACGACAGAGTCCAGCAGCCTACAGTTTAAGAGAGATTGTGGTCCAGAGTCCAGCAGCCCTACAGTTTGAGATAAAGTGTGTTCCAGAATAGAACAAATAGCGCTTTTAGAGGCTATTAGAAATGCTGTAGAAAGCAAGAAATCGGGCAAAAACCGACAGAGTCCGGCAGCCCTACAGTTCAAGAGAAATTACATTCCAGAATAGAACAAATAGCGCTTTTAGAGGCTATTAGAAACGCTGTAGAAAGCAAGAAATCGGGCAAAAAACGACAGAGTCCAGCAGCCCTACAGTTCAAGAGAAATTACATTCCAGAATAGAACAAATAGCGCTTTTAGAGGCTATTAGAAACACTGTAGAAAGCAAAGGAATCGGGCACAAAACGACAGAGTCCAGCAGCCTACAGTTTAAGAGAGATTGTGGTCCAGAATAGAACAAATAGCGCTTTTAGAGGCTATTAGAAACGATGTGGAAATCAAAGGAATCAGGCAAAAAACGACAGAATCCAGCAGCCTACAGTTTAAGAGAGATTGTGGTCCAGAATAGAACAAATAGCGCTTTTAGAGGCTATTAGAAACGCTGTAGAAAGCAAGAAATCGGGCAAAAACCGACAGAGTCCGGCAGCCCTACAGTTCAAGAGAAATTACATTCCAGAATAGAACAAATAGCGCTTTTAGAGGCTATTAGAAACGCTGTAGAAAGCAAGAAATCGGGCAAAAAACGACAGAGTCCAGCAGCCCTACACTTCAAGAGAAATTACATTCCAGAATAGAACAAATACCGCTTTTAGAGGCTATTAGAAACGATGTGGAAATCAAAGGAATTGGGCGAAAAAAGGCAGAGTCCAGCAGCCCTACAGTTTGAGATAAAGTGTGTTTCAGAATAGAACAAATAGCGCTTTTAGAGGCTATTAGAAACGCTGTAGAAAGCAAAGAAATCGGGCACAAAACGACAGAGTCCAGCAGCCTATAGTTTGAGAGAGATTGTGGTCCAGAATAGAACAAATAGCGCTTTTAGAGGCTATTAGAAACGATGTGGAAATCAAAAGAATCGGGCAAAAAAACGACAGAGTCCAGCAGCCCTACACTTCAAGAGAAATTACATTCCAGAATAGAACAAATAGTGCTTTTAGAGGCTATTAGAAACGCTGTAGAAAGCAAGAAATCGGGCAAAAACCGACAGAGTCCAGCAGCCCTACACTTCAAGAGAAATTACATTCCAGAATACAACAAATAGTGCTTTTAGAGGCTATTAGAAACGCTGTAGAAAGCAAGAAATCGGGCAAAAAACGACAGAGTCCAGCAGCCCAACAGTTCAAGAGAAATTACATTCCAGAATAGAACAAATAGCGCTTTTAGTGGCTAATAGAAACACTGTAGAAAGCAACGGAATCGGGCACAAAACGACAGAGTCAAGCAGCCTACAGTTTAAGAGAGATTGTGGTCCAGAATAGAACAAATAGCGCTTTTAGAGGCTTTTAGAAACGATGTGGAAATCAAAGGAATCGGGCAAAAAACGACAGAGTCCAGCAGCCCTACAGTTTGTGATAAAGTGTGTTCCAGAATAGAACAAATAGCGCTTTTAGAGGCTATTAGAAACGATGTGGAAATCAAAGGAATTGGGCAAAAAAGGCAGATTCCAGCAGCCCTACAGTTTGAGATAAAGTGTGTTCCAGAATAGAACAAATAGCGCTTTTAGAGGCTATTAGAAACGCTGTAGAAAGCAAGAAATCGGGCAAAAACGACAGAGTCCAGCAGCCTACAGTTTAAGAGAGATTGTGGTCCAGAGTCCAGCAGCCCTACAGTTTGAGATAAAGTGTGTTCCAGAATAGAACAAATAGCGCTTTTAGAGGCTATTAGAAATGCTGTAGAAAGCAAGAAATCGGGCAAAAACCGACAGAGTCCGGCAGCCCTACAGTTCAAGAGAAATTACATTCCAGAATAGAACAAATAGCGCTTTTAGAGGCTATTAGAAACGCTGTAGAAAGCAAGAAATCGGGCAAAAAACGACAGAGTCCAGCAGCCCTACAGTTCAAGAGAAATTACATTCCAGAATAGAACAAATAGCGCTTTTAGAGGCTATTAGAAACACTGTAGAAAGCAAAGGAATCGGGCACAAAACGACAGAGTCCAGCAGCCTACAGTTTAAGAGAGATTGTGGTCCAGAATAGAACAAATAGCGCTTTTAGAGGCTATTAGAAACGATGTGGAAATCAAAGGAATCAGGCAAAAAACGACAGAATCCAGCAGCCTACAGTTTAAGAGAGATTGTGGTCCAGAATAGAACAAATAGCGCTTTTAGAGGCTATTAGAAACGCTGTAGAAAGCAAGAAATCGGGCAAAAACCGACAGAGTCCGGCAGCCCTACAGTTCAAGAGAAATTACATTCCAGAATAGAACAAATAGCGCTTTTAGAGGCTATTAGAAACGCTGTAGAAAGCAAGAAATCGGGCAAAAAACGACAGAGTCCAGCAGCCCTATAGTTCAAGAGAAATTACATTCCAGAATAGAACAAATAGCGCTTTTAGAGGCTATTAGAAACACCGTAAAAAGCAAAGAAATCGGGCAAAAAACGACAGAGTCCAGCAGCCTACAGTTTAAGAGAGATTGTGGTCCAGAATAGAACAAATAGCGCTTTTAGAGGCTATTAGAAACGATGTGGAAATCAAAGGAATCGGGCAAAAAACGACAGAGTCCAGCAGTCCTACAGTTTGAGATAAAGTGTGTTCCAGAATAGAACAAATAGCGCTTTTAGAGGCTATTAGAAACGATGTGGAAATCAAAGGAATCGGGCAAAAAAAGGCAGAGTCCAGCAGCCCTACAGTTTGAGATAAAGTGTGTTCCAGAATAGAACAAATAGCGCTTTTAGAGGCAATTAGAAACGCTGTAGAAAGCAAAGGAATCGGGCACAAAACGACAGAGTCCAGCAGCCTACAGTTTAAGAGAGATTGTGTTCCAGAATAGAACAAATAGCGCTTTTAGAGGCTATTAGAAACGATGTGGAAATCAAAGGAATCGGGCAAAAAAAGGCAGAGTCCAGCAGCCCTACAGTTTGAGATAAAGTGTGTTCCAGAATAGAACAAATAGCGCTTTTAGAGGCTATTAGAAACGATGTGGAAATCAAAAGAATTGGGCAAAAAAGGCAGATACCAGCAGCCCTACAGTTTGAGATAAAGTGTGTTCCAGAATAGAACAAATAGCGCTTTTAGAGGCTATTAGAAACGCTGTAGAAAGCAAGAAATCGGGCAAAAAACGACAGAGTCCAGCAGCCTACAGTTTAAGAGAGATTGTGGTCCAGTATAGAACAAATAGCGCTTTTAGAGGCTATTAGAAACGATGTGGAAATCAAAGGAATCGGGCAAAAAAACGACAGAGTCCAGCAGCCTATAGTTTAAGAGAGATTGTGGTCCAGAATAGAACAAATAGCGCTTTTAGAGGCTATTAGAAACGCTGTAGAAAGCAAAGGAATCGGGCACAAAACGACAGAGTCCAGCAGCCTACAGTTTAAGAGAGATTGTGGTCCAGAATAGAACAAATAGCGCTTTTAGAGGCTATTAGAAACGCTGTAGAAATCAAAGGAATCGGGCAAAAAAACGACAGAGTCCAGCAGCCTATAGTTTAAGAGAGATTGTGGTCCAGAATAGAACAAATAGCGCTTTTAGAGGCTATTAGAAACGCTGTAGAAAGCAAAGGAATCGGGCACAAAACGACAGAGTCCAGCAGCCTACAGTTTGAGATAAAGTGTGTTCCAGAATAGAACAAATAGCGCTTTTAGAGGCTATTAGAAACGCTGTAGAAAGCGAAGGAATCGGGCACAAAACGACAGAGTCCAGCAGCCTACAGTTTAAGAGAGATTGTGGTCCAGAATAGAACAAATAGCGCTTTTAGATGCTATTAGAAACGATGTGGAAATCAAAGGAATCGGGCCAAAAACGACAGAGTCCAGCAGCCCTGCAGTTTGAGATAAAGTGTGTTCCAGAATAGAACAAATAGCGCTTTTAGAGGCTATTAGAAACGATGTGGAAATCAAAGGAATTGGGCAAAAAAGGCAGATTCCAGCAGCCCTACAGTTTGAGATAAAGTGTGTTCCAGAATAGAACAAATAGCGCTTTTAGAGGCTATTAGAAACGCTGTAGAAAGCAAGAAATCGGGCAAAAAACGACAGAGTCCAGCAGCCTACAGTTTAAGAGAGATTGTGGTCCAGAATAGAACAAATAGCGCTTTTAGAGGCTATTAGAAACGATGTGGAAATCAAAGGAATCGGGCAAAAAAACGACAGAGTCCAGCAGCCTATAGTTTAAGAGAGATTGTGGTCCAGAATAGAACAAATAGCGCTTTTAGAGGCTATTAGAAACGCTGTAGAAAGCAAAGGAATCGGGCACAAAACGACAGAGTCCAGCAGCCTACAGTTTAAGAGAGATTGTGGTCCAGAATAGAACAAATAGCGCTTTTAGAGGCTATTAGAAACGCTGTAGAAAGCGAAGGAATCGGGCAAAAAAACGACAGAGTCCAGCAGCCCTACAGTTTGAGATAAAGTGTGTTCCAGAATAGAACAAATAGCGCTTTTAGAGGCTATTAGAAACGCTGTAGAAAGCAAGAAATCGGGCAAAAACCGACAGAGTCCGGCAGCCCTACAGTTCAAGAGAAATTATATTCCAGAATAGAACAAATAGCGCTTTTAGAGGCTATTAGAAACGCTGTAGAAAGCAAGAAATCGGGCAAAAAACGACAGAGTCCAGCAGCCCTACAGCTCAAGAGAAATTACATTCCAGAATAGAACAAATAGCGCTTTTAGAGGCTATTAGAAACACTGTAGAAAGCAAAGGAATCGGGCACAAAACGACAGAGTCCAGCAGCCCTACAGTTTGAGATAAAGTGTGTTCCAGAATAGAACAAATAGCGCTTTTAGAGGCTATTAGAAACGCTGTAGAAAGCAAGAAATCGGGCAAAAAACGATAGAGTCCAGCAGCCCTACAGTTCAAGAGAAATTACATTCCAGAATAGAACAAATAGCGCTTTTAGAGGCTATTAGAAACGCTGTAGAAAGCAAGAAATCGGGCAAAAAACGACAGAGTCCAGCAGCCCTACAGTTCAGGAGAAATTACATTCCAGAATAGAACAAATAGCGCTTTTAGAGGCTATTAGAAACGCTGTAGAAAGCAAAGGAATCGGGCACAAAACGACAGAGTCCAGCAGCCTACAGTTTAAGAGAGATTGTGGTCCAGAATAGAACAAATAGCGCTTTTAGAGGCTATTAGAAACGCTGTAGAAAGCAAAGGAATCGGCAAAAAAACGACAGAGTCCAGCAGTCCTACAGTTTCAGATAAAGTGGGTTCCAGAATTGAACAAATAGCGCTTTTAGAGGCTATTAGAAACGATGTGGAAATCAAAGGAATCGGGCAAAAAAAGGCAGAGTCCAGCAGCCCTACAGTTTGAGATAAAGTGTGTTCCAGAATAGAACAAATAGCGCTTTTAGAGGCTATTAGAAACGATGTGGAAATCAAAGGAATCGGGCAAAAAAAGGCAGAGTCCAGCAGCCCTACAGTTTGAGATAAAGTGTGTTCCAGAATAGAACAAATAGCGCTTTTAGAGGCTATTAGAAACGCTGTAGAAAGCAAGAAATCGGGCAAAAAACGACAGAGTCCAGCAGCCCTACAGTTCAAGAGTAATTACATTCCAGAATAGAACAAATAGCGCTTTTAGAGGCTATTAGAAACACCGTAGAAAGCAAAGAAATCGGGCAAAAAACGACAGAGTCCAGCAGCCTACAGTTTAAGAGAGATTGTGGTCCAGAATAGAACAAATAGCGCTTTTAGAGGCTATTAGAAACGATGTGGAAATCAAAGGAATCGGGCAAAAAAAAAACAACAGAGTCCAGCAGCCTATAGTTTAAAAGAGATTGTGGTCCAGAATAGAACAAATAGCGCTTTTAGAGGCTATTAGAAACGCTGTAGAAAGCAAAGGAATCGGGCACAAAACGACAGAGTCCAGCAGCCCTACAGTTTGAGATAAAGTGTGTTCCAGAATAGAACAAATAGCGCTTTTAGAGGCTATTAGAAACGCTGTAGAAAGCAAAGGAATCGGGCACAAAACGACAGAGTCCAGCAGCCTACAGTTTAAGAGAGATTGTGGTCCAGAATAGAACAAATAGCGCTTTTAGAGGCTATTAGAAACGCTGTAGAAAGCAAAGGAATCGGGCACAAAACGACAGAGTCCAGCAGCCCTACAGTTTGAGATAAAGTGTGTTCCAGAATAGAACAAATAGCGCTTTTAGAGGCTATTAGAAACGCTGTAGAAAGCAAAGGAATCGGGCACAAAACGACAGAGTCCAGCAGCCTACAGTTTAAGAGAGATTGTGGTCCAGAATAGAACAAATAGCGCTTTTAGATGCTATTAGAAACGCTGTTGAAATCAAAGGAATCGGGCAAAAAAACGACAGAGTCCAGCAGCCCTACAGTTCAAGAGAAATTACATTCCAGAATAGAACAAATAGCGCTTTTAGAGGCTATTAGAAACACTGTAGAAAGCAAAGGAATCGGGCACAAAACGAAAGAGTCCAGCAGCCTACAGTTTAAGAGAGATTGTGGTCCAGAATAGAACAAATAGCGCTTTTAGAGGCTATTAGAAACGATGTGGAAATCAAAGGAATCGGGCAAAAAAAAACAACAGAGTCCAGCAGCCTATAGTTTAAAAGAGATTGTGGTCCAGAATAGAACAAATAGCGCTTTTAGATGCTATTAGAAACGCTGTTGAAATCAAAGGAATCGGGCAAAAAAACGACAGAGTCCAGCAGCCCTACAGTTCAAGAGAAATTACATTCCAGAATAGAACAACTAGCGCTTTTAGAGGCTATTAGAAACACTGTAGAAAGGAAAGGAATCGGGCACAAAACGAAAGAGTCCAGCAGCCTACAGTTTAAGAGAGATTGTGGTCCAGAATAGAACAAATAGCGCTTTTAGAGGCTATTAGAAACGATGTGGAAATCAAAGGAATCGGGCAAAAAAACGACAGAGTCCAGCAGTCCTACAGTTTGAGATAAAGTGTGTTCCAGAATAGAACAAAGAGCGCTTTTAGAGGCTATTAGAAACGATGTGGAAATCAAAGGAATCGGGCAAAAAAAGGCAGAGTCCAGCAGCCCTACAGTTTGAGATAAAGTGTGTTCCAGATTAGAACAAATAGCGCTTTTAGAGGCTATTAGAAACGCTGTAGAAAGCAAGAAATCGGGCAAAAAAAGACAGAGTCCAGCAGCCCTACAGTTCAAGAGAAATTACATTCCACAATAGAACAAATAGCGCTTTTAGAGGCTATTAGAAACACTGTAGAAAGCAAAGAAATTGGGCACAAAACGACAGAGTCCAGCTGCCTATAGTTTAAGAGAGATTGTGGTCCAGAATAGAACAAATAGCGCTTTTAGAGGCTATTGGAAACGATGTGGGAATCAAAGGAATCGGGCAAAAAAACGACAGAGTCCAGCAGCCTTACAGTTTGCGATAAAGTGTGTTCCAGAATAGAACAAATAGCGCTTTTAGAGGCTATTAGAAACGCTGTAGAAAGCAAGAAATCGGGCAAAAACCGACAGAGTCCAGCAGCCCTACAGTTCAAGAGAAATTACATTCCAGAATAGAACAAATAGCGCGTTTAGAGGCTATTAGAAACGCTGTAGAAAGCAAAGGAATCGGGCACAAAACGACAGAGTCCAGCAGCCTACAGTTTAAGAGAGATTGTGGTCCAGAATAGAACAAATAGCGCTTTTAGAGGCTATTAGAAACGCTGTAGAAAGCAAAGGAATCGGGCACAAAACGACAGAGTCCAGCAGCCTACAGTTTAAGAGAGATTGTGGTCCAGAATAGAACAAATAGCGCTTTTAGAGGCTATTAGAAACGATGTGGAAATCAAAGGAATCGGCAAAAAAAACGACAGAGTCCAGCAGCCCTACAGTTTGAGATAAAGTGTGTTCCAGAATTGAACAAATAGCGCTTTTAGAGGCTATTAGAAACGATGTGGAAATCAAAGGAATCGGGCAAAAAAAGGCAGAGTCCAGCAGCCCTACAGTTTGAGATAAAGTGTGTTCCAGAATAGAACAAATAGCGCTTTTAGAGGCTATTAGAAACGATGTGGAAATCAAAGGAATTGGGCAAAAAAGGCAGATTCCAGCAGCCCTACAGTTTGAGATAAAGTGTGTTCCAGAATAGAACAAATAGCGCTTTTAGAGGCTATTAGAAACGATGTGGAAATCAAAGGAATTGGGCAAAAAAGGCAGATTCCAGCAGCCCTACAGTTTGAGATAAAGTGTGTTCCAGAATAGAACAAATAGCGCTTTTAGAGGCTATTAGAAACGCTGTAGAAAGCAAGAAATCGGGCAAAAAACGACAGAGTCCAGCAGCCCTATAGTTCAAGAGAAATTACATTCCAGAATAGAACAAATAGCGCTTTTAGAGGCTATTAGAAACACCGTAGAAAGCAAAGAAATCGGGCAAAAAACGACAGAGTCCAGCAGCCTACAGTTTAAGAGAGATTGTGGTCCAGAATAGAACAAATAGCGCTTTTAGAGGCTATTAGAAACGATATGGAAATCAAAGGAATCGGGCAAAAAAAACGACAGAGTCCAGCAGCCTACAGTTTAAGAGAGATTGTGGTCCAGAATAGAACAAATAGCGCTTTTAGAGGCTATTAGAAACGCTGTAGAAAGCAAAGGAATCGGGCACAAAACGACAGAGTCCAGCGGCCCTACAGTTTGAGATAAAGTGTGTTCCAGAATAGAACAAATAGCGCTTTTAGAGGCTATTAGAAACGCTGTAGAAAGCAAAGGAATCGGGCACAAAACGACAGAGTCCAGCGGCCCTACAGTTTGAGATAAAGTGTGTTCCAGAATAGAACAAATAGCGCTTTTAGAGGCTATTAGAAACGCTGTAGAAAGCAAAGGAATCGGGCACAAAACGACAGAGTCCAGCAGCCTACAGTTTAAGAGAGATTGTGGTCCAGAATAGAACAAATAGCGCTTTTAGAGGCTATTAGAAACGCTGTAGAAAGCAAGAAATCGGGCAAAAAACGACAGAGTCCAGCAGCCCTACAGTTCAAGAGAAATTACATTCCACAATAGAACAAATAGCGCTTTTAGAGGCTATTAGAAACACTGTAGAAAGCAAAGAAATTGGGCACAAAACGACAGAGTCCAGCTGCCTATAGTTTAAGAGAGATTGTGGTCCAGAATAGAACAAATAGCGCTTTTAGAGGCTATTGGAAACGATGTGGGAATCAAAGGAATCGGGCAAAAAAACGACAGAGTCCAGCAGCCCTACAGTTTGAGATAAAGTGTGTTCCAGAATAGAACAAATAGCGCTTTTAGAGGCTATTAGAAACGCTGTAGAAAGCAAGAAATCGGGCAAAAAACGACAGAGTCCAGCAGCCCTACAGTTCAAGAGAAATTACATTCCAGAATAGAACAAATAGCGCTTTTAGAGGCTATTAGAAACGCTGTAGAAAGCAAGAAATCGGGCAAAAAACTACAGAGTCCAGCAGCCCTACAGTTCAAGAGAAATTACATTCCAGAATAGAACAAATAGCGCTTTTAGATGCTATTACAAACGATGTGGAAATCAAAGGAATCGGGCAAAAAAAGGCAGAGTCCAGCAGCCCTATAGTTCAAGAGAAACTGCGTTCCAGAATAGAATAAATAGCTGAAAATAGCGTCTTGTAGCTGTTTTTAGCACATTTTTTTCTAATTAGCGTCTATGCTTATTGCAGTGGAATAGCTAGGAATAGCCTAGGAAATCAAATACCGCACCTTACTCGAAACATGGTGGTAGTGATCACAATAGGGGTGAAGACCCAGTCGCTTTGATCATGCAAGGGATAAGCGCTGAGGTGGAGCGCGCCTATACAGGGACACAAATTTTCCTTAAACAATTCTGACTTCGAACGGGCTTACAATGTGTTCCAAAAATAGAACAAATAGGTACTTTAGCGGAAATCTGCTACGGTCTCGCGCTCCTTATACGATGGCGACTATATGTCTGGCGCTCATTGACCATTGACAATGGCGCTTATAACAGCTATGGCCGGGAGGGAACACGCATGCTAAACAAACATAACTGACATGTACTGACACTAGGTTACATTGGAACATACCACACATATAATTACATTGCAATGGAATAGGACAATAACGAAGTGGGTCGGAAGACACTCAAGACAATCTGGTAATACACTCCTCCCCCCCCCCCCCCCGCCCCTGCAGTTGATAATCCTCCATACAGCACGCACGGCACATACAATCCACCCCGCAGTGACCAGACACAAGGGGATCTCGTTGATTGAGTTTCGAGTGACCACCTATCAAACACCCCTCCGCAGCAGAGCACGCTGTCATTGGCTGAAATGTCACTCTTCCCCGTACACCAATAATCACCCATTTCATGCAAAATACGTTGCCCTGCACTCTAGGGTTCAGATGACGACATGATGTCGACCAAATTACAGTCAATTCGCATGGACCTCATAGACCTTCAAAACCTGCTGCACGCAATAGCGCACTTCCCGGAAGGAACACCAAAACGATGGCAAAACGTTGCAGCGGTGGTGCGACAGTGTGCTGCTGGGGTAACCCGGACCAACAATCCCATCTTCATTGGGTCCAAAAGAGCCAAAAAAGTTATAGCCTTCGACGGTCAACCCACTTCCTGTAAGCAGGCATATGAAACAATACGTGTCTACAACAGGGAACTCCTGCGGCCTGCTGGAGACGCCTTCATTGCATTTATGCGAACCGACGGCACGAAATCCGCGATCAAGCCACTCGTGCTTCTTCCTAATACGACCACTTGCAACAGGTACGACCGCTATTGAGTTCAAGATCATGTCAAACAGAAGGGTACACCTGCAAAAATTGTCACCATTAACTTCACCTCTACATTATTCACAAACACAATGCCCGAGGATGGCAAGTACGGGGTCAAAATTGTTATTTCGCCACTTCATAACCCTTAAACAACACAGAAAAAACACTCATGTACTGCACTATTTTGGCGTGTAATTTGTTCCACTAGTCCTATATGAGCAGGTGCCATGGCTACATGTACAACTTTATCGTCACTGCTGTTGCTATGTGACATCGTCTGTCAATGAATGCCATACGCTTTTTCTCACAGGTGCAGAGCCACACTGACGACGCGCAGCGCACCAGGATTTCCTATTGTCTACACACGCGAGGGACCCACTGTTGCAGCTTTATATCACAGGCGCTGCAACACGTGTAAGATCACGTACCATTACTCATACCAAGAGCGCACAAGTGACACTGGCGAATCCCACAGGACCTACTACAGAACGGCCATCGAACAACCGTTCCTGCAAATGTCCAGCCAGACTGTGTTCTCCACGCCGCTCATCCAGCAACTACACAGGCAAATCATTTTCGGCCACATGGGATTTGAGTCATGTGCGGAAATGTATAACGACGAGTTTCGCAGTGTCAACTCCATGACCTTGGCAAACCTTGCGGACTTTGCCCGCAGCGGTAGACATCCCTGGTATCTAAACGAACTACGAGTAGAGGAAGCCTGGTTCACATGGCACCTGCTCCACTTCCTGGCGGAAAATGACCTACTGGAATGCGTGAATATTGGCCTAGACACGAGAGGCAGACGTCGCGATCTTGAGACTGCATGCGAGGAAGTAATGGACTGGATAAACCAAGTGCCTGACAAGGTAGGCCACTTCCCATAAACAATTCCAGTTTACCAAGTCAGCATACACATACACGTACATCCTACAGTAGAACTACCATACTATTTCTTCACTACCCATTTCTATCGTTTTTGTAGTGGGCCGCGCATTCCTGCTCCGTGAAAGGGTGTGCTGAGGGGTACGTCTCCATAGATGGCAACGAGAAAATACGCCGTCCCATGTGCGCAGCCCCCAAGACGTCCGTTTGCCTGCAGTTCGGTATGCCGCGCATCGTACAGTGTTGCACCCGCTCGCCGATTTGCGGCGGGCGCACGCAAAAACCCAGCCGGTACTGCAGGGACCATCAACGCCTGCAAACACAGGACGATCCCGCTCCTGGCCCAACCCAAGAAAATCGTGCAACCGGCCCAGCCCCAGACCAAAACAATCGCGCACTCAGCCCAACCCCAGCCCAACAGAACCGCGCATCCGGCCCAGCCCAAGACAATCGCGCACCCGGCCCAGCCCCTGACCGACAGAATCGTGCGCACGGCCTAGCCCAAGACCAACAGAATCGCGCCCTTGGCCCAGACCCACAAGATCCTGCACCTGGCCCATCGCATCAGCAACCTCACTCCCCACACCGCGACCCGCTGCGCGTTGTCATCTCCCTAAAAGAGTTCACATGTCGTATGCCGCCCCTGGTTTACACCAGCACACAGGACATACCAGACAATGACGACATGACGGTGATGGGTGGCTGTAAGAAGCAAGACAAGGTCCAGCGGTTTTACGACCGCACTGCAGGGATCCTCGCCATGGTGCGTCCGTGCGGCATCATTGTTGACATCTCCGAGATGTATACATGTGAGAGTCCCTCGCAAATCTTCGCGTGGCTTCTCCGGGTCTGCATGAAGGACCCGGAACGATACAAGTACATCGGATATGATCGTGCTTGTGAGTTGGAACCATTCCTACAGAACCTGTCACGGGAAAAAGGCAATCCTGGTGCCCAGTGGTTGCTGGACCGAATCAAGTTCCTCGTGGACATTTGGCATTGTGAGCGACACCGTCAACTCACGTGCTATCCTGTCAAGGACAACCCACGATGCCGGTACCATCCACGTCTGGACAGATTCAGGGAAATCCATGGTACCAACACTGAGAGTGCTGAACAGGCGTTTGTGTACCTGGGGCGCTTCAAATTCGCAGTGCGTCGCATGACGCAATATCGCATGAAATTCTTCCTGTGGGTGGTGAAGAATAGTCGCAACGCCTGGATACTGCACCGCCGCTGAGAACAATCGCGTTCTCGCTTTTCGCCATCACTGACCGCTATGTACTCCTAAATACGCATGTTGTTTCCCTGCATGCATATTGCACAATAAAAGACGTTGCTTTCAGTTCTCTGCACGTACTTATATCACCGTACCTAATCCTATGACATCCGCAATACAATTTTGCATATCATGTCTAGGCCACAGTGTTAATTGACGTTCCTATATGACGTTTGTCCTAAAACTAGGCCTCTATACATGTATGTAGATTGTCGTATATTATGTGGATCAAAGTATCTCCCGCCAATTGCCGTAACCGACCATAATGAACGTATTCTCACTATTCTTTGGTTCCAATGGTGGTCATGACTAGTGAATTGAATTGATTTATTTTTCATTAATAAGGTGAACCATAATGAAGGTACAGTGACAAAAAAACATATAGACAATATGTCTGGATATATCATTGTTGTCGCTCGATGTGGAATATATAGACGGGGGTACGTCACCGAATATGGTACCAATGGCAGAATAAATATGTACATTCTTTACAAAATATCATTTGTTTAAAAAATTCGCATTTCGTTCAATACTTCACAGTTTTGACGATTAGTTCGTGTTTTCATTGAGTTCTCATCAATATAATGTGTTTCGCCTGGCTGACATATCAGAAAATATCCCTTAAATAATATACATGCATTTTATGTAGGCCTTGATATCATTCCAAGTGACATGAACACTTCCACTGTTTTAATAATAACACGGTAAGTTTGGTACATGTATATATTTTTGGATTCAAACACTACCATTGACCTTAAGCTCGAATAGCTGAATTGAAATGTGACAAATTTATAATTCCAGCATGATGACGGCACAGCTCCCTTAGCATTTCAGTCATTAGTTTTATGGTTATATTACTTGACAAAGTGCCCCACGGAAATTGTTACATTTTACATGTATGTCCATTTGCGCGTGAGACCGGCATGCCCCATGCCGCATGAAACTGGTGTTTGATCACATTTCAAGGACAGGTTACCTGGTTAATGGTTTACCACATCCTGAATCGTATTGACACCATGATTTGTTCAAACGCTTCCAAACATGGTCACAACCATGTTAGATTACAAATAATGTATGGTTTGACAGTGGTTGTGACACAATGACACTTCTTGTGCCGGGTCACTAAATTGCCCTCCAGGCCTGAGGCCTCACATTGCCCTCTAAGCGTTACTGTGCCACAATACTTCCAACCATACATAATTCTTGAAATAGTAACATTAGGACCCACTACTCACAAACTGAAGTTCAGCGCAGTACATGTAGATCTACATGTATATTGCGTGCACTTTGAATGTTTGACAGCGTACATGGCAATCAAAGAATTATTGCTCCCTTCCACCTAAGCACTTCGTCTGCTTTAACAGTGGAAATACCTACATGGGCATGATTATAGGACTGTCTCCAGGTCCAATATACGTATAATGATTTGAAGACCTATCATACACCTGGAAGCTCCTCTCAATTTACTGGACATGACTATTTCACTGAAAACAGTCAAGTGCACAGGGCATCTGAAGTTATCCCTGCCCCCTTGCTACGGGGTCCCTGGAGCCCCTTCCAGGGTCCTGGTGTTGTGAGTTTGGGCGGGACTTGGGGGTATTCGGCTTTTTCTACATTGATATCAGGAAGACATTTCTAGACTTATGCGGATTTGGTCTGGTGGAGGAGGAAAAAGTCTGGGTCCGGGTGCCTGTAGTAATATATCAAACATAATTTTTCTTTATATTGATCAAATATTTTCTTGCTGGTGGTAAAAAAATGGTGAAAGTACTTGTCAAATACACTGAAATACATTCAATTTTGGTAGTAAAATTTCCTTTTTAAGATAACAAAGGGAGAAGAAATCACATAAGTTAAGATCAAATAACACATGAGTATTCACATCGTGAAACAATGGGGATATACAGTGTTACATGGGTGATTTGCTAAGATTGGTCCGTTGTCCGTGGCCTTAGTCCGTGGGAGAGAGAGCACCAGAGCTCGAGGTCGTCAAGTGCCCTATGCAGGCCAGGAGTACAGTAGTTGGTCTTTTTGTGAGATGTCCACAATGCCAGGTCATCAGGGAACTGTCGGACCTGTACGTGGTTGTTACGGAACTGTCGGACCTGTACGTGGTTGTTAGGGTGGATAGGGCTGTCCTTGACATACAGGATGAACACCAGCGGACTTATGACATATCCTATTTAATACTGATTATAACATGTATACATCATAATTTTTATGAGCATATGATATTCGTGTACATATAGTGCGTACAAATTTTACAAATATTCTACAATATCTCTGATCCTTCATGAAGTCACAAAAATATTCGCGACCGTCTATCCTCTATTGAAGGAAGCCCTACTCGCACAAACTGTGCTCATCGATGCGTTGAGTATGTGACACCGTGATATGCTGAACGGTATATCAAGAAATGATCCTCGTCCTTGAAAACTGCTTGTGATCTAGTATTGAAAAGTTTACCGTATGTCGATATTCATTATACGGTTGTACGTCAAAAAAACACACTTGGAGACAGCAGTGGCCGCCCAGACAATATGGCTTCATTTGCAAACATGGCCTACGGCTTCATGTACACACATGACGAGGAAACCTTAGCAGTCAAGTCAACCGTGAATACAAGGCATCTGTTCTGTTAAAAATACAAACAAATCAGTGCGAATTATGTTCAATTTGTCACATTTCGATAACAGACATGAAACATTCAAATGACCCTTCTAAACAAACAAATTCATCATATCGTCTACTATAAAGCAGGAATCGTCCATTTTCGATCGTCCACCCACATCGTCTATTCAAAAATCGTCCATCTCGGAGACTGCCACTGCACGCCAAATTTTACAGTTGCCATTTTATTCTTTCTACCTAATTATTCGGTCGCCGACACTGCATGCAACAATTTCCTTCTTTTCAGTAAACGATACGCGGACATTCATATCCTTACACATTATAACCGACGTTCAAACTGATTTGAAAACTGTATGCTATGGACACAATATCTCGTGTGCAAATTGAACAATCTGCAAGAGAAAAAATTCAAGCTATACAACAAATTGTTGTAAAGCCTTATTGAACAACAATTTCTCATACAGGCAAACAACATGTCGAGCCTAAATCGAATAGTCATCATTCCTAAATCGAATAGTCATCATTCCATTTAGTCAAATCAATCAAATCATCAGGCAATAGTCACGTTCATAGTCATAGAAACAAATTGTATGGGAGGAAATGTTTTCGAACAAAATGATCGCGGTGACTTCTTTACTAGAAAGTGAGTATCACTTCAGAAAATGCGGCCATCCCATCAGGCAACAATTGCGGTTTGGCGTGGCCTCCCATAAACTTCTTATTTAGCCTCTTATCAACTGCCATACAATTATACTTATTCTAGGGACTTTTGTAGGTAAGATGAAATGAACAATTGAATTCATCAATACAATATGTTACATTCCAGAATGGATAGGTACATAATCAGCGGACGGGTAGGCCCATGGGATACGGTCACAATCCCTCCCGGTCGAAACCCCTTTAGGTCAAAACCCCTCCTTTCCCCAGTACTACAATTACTGGTAAGTACCAATGAACATGATCAACGGTTAGTACAAACAAAAATGCTTTGTTCGGTATACATGTAGTCTTCATAAAATCCATGGCCTGTTGGTATTCAGATATTCAAGAGAATTATTGATACTATGATAATATTTGTGCTTTTAATACTGTTTTAAGAAGAATACCTGAACTGACATTTAATCAATTTTGTGGTTTCATTTAGAAATTAACTGTGTTTGGGAAAGACTTGGTGCCATGCTGTCTTGTAGCTATTGGCAAGAGGCACTGAACAAACAGGCTTGACATCTCTGCTTGGATGATTTTCACAAATCAAAATGTGATTTTGGGACATAACCAGTCTGCTTGGGAGATTAGCCATGCATGTAATTGCCATTAACTGTCTTCAACATGAAATAAAGCAACAGCTGATTACTGGTATAGCTTTCCACAGCGACTTTCCACAGCGACTCGTTGATTGAGTTTCGAGTGACCACCTATCAAACACCCCTCCGCAGCAGAGCACGCTGTCATTGGCTGAAATGTCACTCTTCCCCGTACACCAATAATCACCCATTTCATGCAAAATACGTTGCCCTGCACTCTAGGGTTCAGATGACGACATGATGTCGACCAAATTACAGTCAATTCGCATGGACCTCATAGACCTTCAAAACCTGCTGCACGCAATAGCGCACTTCCCGGAAGGAACACCAAAACGATGGCAAAACGTTGCAGCGGTGGTGCGACAGTGTGCTGCTGGGGTAACCCGGACCAACAATCCCATCTTCATTGGGTCCAAAAGAGCCAAAAAAGTTATAGCCTTCGACGGTCAACCCACTTCCTGTAAGCAGGCATATGAAACAATACGTGTCTACAACAGGGAACTCCTGCGGCCTGCTGGAGACGCCTTCATTGCATTTATGCGAACCGACGGCACGAAATCCGCGATCAAGCCACTCGTGCTTCTTCCTAATACGACCACTTGCAACAGGTACGACCGCTATTGAGTTCAAGATCATGTCAAACAGAAGGGTACACCTGCAAAAATTGTCACCATTAACTTCACCTCTACATTATTCACAAACACAATGCCCGAGGATGGCAAGTACGGGGTCAAAATTGTTATTTCGCCACTTCATAACCCTTAAACAACACAGAAAAAACACTCATGTACTGCACTATTTTGGCGTGTAATTTGTTCCACTAGTCCTATATGAGCAGGTGCCATGGCTACATGTACAACTTTATCGTCACTGCTGTTGCTATGTGACATCGTCTGTCAATGAATGCCATACGCTTTTTCTCACAGGTGCAGAGCCACACTGACGACGCGCAGCGCACCAGGATTTCCTATTGTCTACACACGCGAGGGACCCACTGTTGCAGCTTTATATCACAGGCGCTGCAACACGTGTAAGATCACGTACCATTACTCATACCAAGAGCGCACAAGTGACACTGGCGAATCCCACAGGACCTACTACAGAACGGCCATCGAACAACCGTTCCTGCAAATGTCCAGCCAGACTGTGTTCTCCACGCCGCTCATCCAGCAACTACACAGGCAAATCATTTTCGGCCACATGGGATTTGAGTCATGTGCGGAAATGTATAACGACGAGTTTCGCAGTGTCAACTCCATGACCTTGGCAAACCTTGCGGACTTTGCCCGCAGCGGTAGACATCCCTGGTATCTAAACGAACTACGAGTAGAGGAAGCCTGGTTCACATGGCACCTGCTCCACTTCCTGGCGGAAAATGACCTACTGGAATGCGTGAATATTGGCCTAGACACGAGAGGCAGACGTCGCGATCTTGAGACTGCATGCGAGGAAGTAATGGACTGGATAAACCAAGTGCCTGACAAGGTAGGCCACTTCCCATAAACAATTCCAGTTTACCAAGTCAGCATACACATACACGTACATCCTACAGTAGAACTACCATACTATTTCTTCACTACCCATTTCTATCGTTTTTGTAGTGGGCCGCGCATTCCTGCTCCGTGAAAGGGTGTGCTGAGGGGTACGTCTCCATAGATGGCAACGAGAAAATACGCCGTCCCATGTGCGCAGCCCCCAAGACGTCCGTTTGCCTGCAGTTCGGTATGCCGCGCATCGTACAGTGTTGCACCCGCTCGCCGATTTGCGGCGGGCGCACGCAAAAACCCAGCCGGTACTGCAGGGACCATCAACGCCTGCAAACACAGGACGATCCCGCTCCTGGCCCAACCCAAGAAAATCGTGCAACCGGCCCAGCCCCAGACCAAAACAATCGCGCACTCAGCCCAACCCCAGCCCAACAGAACCGCGCATCCGGCCCAGCCCAAGACAATCGCGCACCCGGCCCAGCCCCTGACCGACAGAATCGTGCGCACGGCCTAGCCCAAGACCAACAGAATCGCGCCCTTGGCCCAGACCCACAAGATCCTGCACCTGGCCCATCGCATCAGCAACCTCACTCCCCACACCGCGACCCGCTGCGCGTTGTCATCTCCCTAAAAGAGTTCACATGTCGTATGCCGCCCCTGGTTTACACCAGCACACAGGACATACCAGACAATGACGACATGACGGTGATGGGTGGCTGTAAGAAGCAAGACAAGGTCCAGCGGTTTTACGACCGCACTGCAGGGATCCTCGCCATGGTGCGTCCGTGCGGCATCATTGTTGACATCTCCGAGATGTATACATGTGAGAGTCCCTCGCAAATCTTCGCGTGGCTTCTCCGGGTCTGCATGAAGGACCCGGAACGATACAAGTACATCGGATATGATCGTGCTTGTGAGTTGGAACCATTCCTACAGAACCTGTCACGGGAAAAAGGCAATCCTGGTGCCCAGTGGTTGCTGGACCGAATCAAGTTCCTCGTGGACATTTGGCATTGTGAGCGACACCGTCAACTCACGTGCTATCCTGTCAAGGACAACCCACGATGCCGGTACCATCCACGTCTGGACAGATTCAGGGAAATCCATGGTACCAACACTGAGAGTGCTGAACAGGCGTTTGTGTACCTGGGGCGCTTCAAATTCGCAGTGCGTCGCATGACGCAATATCGCATGAAATTCTTCCTGTGGGTGGTGAAGAATAGTCGCAACGCCTGGATACTGCACCGCCGCTGAGAACAATCGCGTTCTCGCTTTTCGCCATCACTGACCGCTATGTACTCCTAAATACGCATGTTGTTTCCCTGCATGCATATTGCACAATAAAAGACGTTGCTTTCAGTTCTCTGCACGTACTTATATCACCGTACCTAATCCTATGACATCCGCAATACAATTTTGCATATCATGTCTAGGCCACAGTGTTAATTGACGTTCCTATATGACGTTTGTCCTAAAACTAGGCCTCTATACATGTATGTAGATTGTCGTATATTATGTGGATCAAAGTATCTCCCGCCAATTGCCGTAACCGACCATAATGAACGTATTCTCACTATTCTTTGGTTCCAATGGTGGTCATGACTAGTGAATTGAATTGATTTATCTTTCATTAATAAGGTGAACCATAATGAAGGTACAGTGACAAAAAAACATATAGACAATATGTCTGGATATATCATTGTTGTCGCTCGATGTGGAATATATAGACGGGGGTACGTCACCGAATATGGTACCAATGGCAGAATAAATATGTACATTCTTTACAAAATATCATTTGTTTAAAAAATTCGCATTTCGTTCAATACTTCACAGTTTTGACGATTAGTTCGTGTTTTCATTGAGTTCTCATCAATATAATGTGTTTCGCCTGGCTGACATATCAGAAAATATCCCTTAAATAATATACATGCATTTTATGTAGGCCTTGATATCATTCCAAGTGACATGAACACTTCCACTGTTTTAATAATAACACGGTAAGTTTGGTACATGTATATATTTTTGGATTCAAACACTACCATTGACCTTAAGCTCGAATAGCTGAATTGAAATGTGACAAATTTATAATTCCAGCATGATGACGGCACAGCTCCCTTAGCATTTCAGTCATTAGTTTTATGGTTATATTACTTGACAAAGTGCCCCACGGAAATTGTTACATTTTACATGTATGTCCATTTGCGCGTGAGACCGGCATGCCCCATGCCGCATGAAACTGGTGTTTGATCACATTTCAAGGACAGGTTACCTGGTTAATGGTTTACCACATCCTGAATCGTATTGACACCATGATTTGTTCAAACGCTTCCAAACATGGTCACAACCATGTTAGATTACAAATAATGTATGGTTTGACAGTGGTTGTGACACAATGACACTTCTTGTGCCGGGTCACTAAATTGCCCTCCAGGCCTGAGGCCTCACATTGCCCTCTAAGCGTTACTGTGCCACAATACTTCCAACCATACATAATTCTTGAAATAGTAACATTAGGACCCACTACTCACAAACTGAAGTTCAGCGCAGTACATGTAGATCTACATGTATATTGCGTGCACTTTGAATGTTTGACAGCGTACATGGCAATCAAAGAATTATTGCTCCCTTCCACCTAAGCACTTCGTCTGCTTTAACAGTGGAAATACCTACATGGGCATGATTATAGGACTGTCTCCAGGTCCAATATACGTATAATGATTTGAAGACCTATCATACACCTGGAAGCTCCTCTCAATTTACTGGACATGACTATTTCACTGAAAACAGTCAAGTGCACAGGGCATCTGAAGTTATCCCTGCCCCCTTGCTACGGGGTCCCTGGAGCCCCTTCCAGGGTCCTGGTGTTGTGAGTTTGGGCGGGACTTGGGGGTATTCGGCTTTTTCTACATTGATATCAGGAAGACATTTCTAGACTTATGCGGATTTGGTCTGGTGGAGGAGGAAAAAGTCTGGGTCCGGGTGCCTGTAGTAATATATCAAACATAATTTTTCTTTATATTGATCAAATATTTTCTTGCTGGTGGTAAAAAAATGGTGAAAGTACTTGTCAAATACACTGAAATACATTCAATTTTGGTAGTAAAATTTCCTTTTTAAGATAACAAAGGGAGAAGAAATCACATAAGTTAAGATCAAATAACACATGAGTATTCACATCGTGAAACAATGGGGATATACAGTGTTACATGGGTGATTTGCTAAGATTGGTCCGTTGTCCGTGGCCTTAGTCCGTGGGAGAGAGAGCACCAGAGCTCGAGGTCGTCAAGTGCCCTATGCAGGCCAGGAGTACAGTAGTTGGTCTTTTTGTGAGATGTCCACAATGCCAGGTCATCAGGGAACTGTCGGACCTGTACGTGGTTGTTACGGAACTGTCGGACCTGTACGTGGTTGTTAGGGTGGATAGGGCTGTCCTTGACATACAGGATGAACACCAGCGGACTTATGACATATCCTATTTAATACTGATTATAACATGTATACATCATAATTTTTATGAGCATATGATATTCGTGTACATATAGTGCGTACAAATTTTACAAATATTCTACAATATCTCTGATCCTTCATGAAGTCACAAAAATATTCGCGACCGTCTATCCTCTATTGAAGGAAGCCCTACTCGCACAAACTGTGCTCATCGATGCGTTGAGTATGTGACACCGTGATATGCTGAACGGTATATCAAGAAATGATCCTCGTCCTTGAAAACTGCTTGTGATCTAGTATTGAAAAGTTTACCGTATGTCGATATTCATTATACGGTTGTACGTCAAAAAAACACACTTGGAGACAGCAGTGGCCGCCCAGACAATATGGCTTCATTTGCAAACATGGCCTACGGCTTCATGTACACACATGACGAGGAAACCTTAGCAGTCAAGTCAACCGTGAATACAAGGCATCTGTTCTGTTAAAAATACAAACAAATCAGTGCGAATTATGTTCAATTTGTCACATTTCGATAACAGACATGAAACATTCAAATGACCCTTCTAAACAAACAAATTCATCATATCGTCTACTATAAAGCAGGAATCGTCCATTTTCGATCGTCCACCCACATCGTCTATTCAAAAATCGTCCATCTCGGAGACTGCCACTGCACGCCAAATTTTACAGTTGCCATTTTATTCTTTCTACCTAATTATTCGGTCGCCGACACTGCATGCAACAATTTCCTTCTTTTCAGTAAACGATACGCGGACATTCATATCCTTACACATTATAACCGACGTTCAAACTGATTTGAAAACTGTATGCTATGGACACAATATCTCGTGTGCAAATTGAACAATCTGCAAGAGAAAAAATTCAAGCTATACAACAAATTGTTGTAAAGCCTTATTGAACAACAATTTCTCATACAGGCAAACAACATGTCGAGCCTAAATCGAATAGTCATCATTCCTAAATCGAATAGTCATCATTCCATTTAGTCAAATCAATCAAATCATCAGGCAATAGTCACGTTCATAGTCATAGAAACAAATTGTATGGGAGGAAATGTTTTCGAACAAAATGATCGCGGTGACTTCTTTACTAGAAAGTGAGTATCACTTCAGAAAATGCGGCCATCCCATCAGGCAACAATTGCGGTTTGGCGTGGCCTCCCATAAACTTCTTATTTAGCCTCTTATCAACTGCCATACAATTATACTTATTCTAGGGACTTTTGTAGGTAAGATGAAATGAACAATTGAATTCATCAATACAATATGTTACATTCCAGAATGGATAGGTACATAATCAGCGGACGGGTAGGCCCATGGGATACGGTCACAATCCCTCCCGGTCGAAACCCCTTTAGGTCAAAACCCCTCCTTTCCCCAGTACTACAATTACTGGTAAGTACCAATGAACATGATCAACGGTTAGTACAAACAAAAATGCTTTGTTCGGTATACATGTAGTCTTCATAAAATCCATGGCCTGTTGGTATTCAGATATTCAAGAGAATTATTGATACTATGATAATATTTGTGCTTTTAATACTGTTTTAAGAAGAATACCTGAACTGACATTTAATCAATTTTGTGGTTTCATTTAGAAATTAACTGTGTTTGGGAAAGACTTGGTGCCATGCTGTCTTGTAGCTATTGGCAAGAGGCACTGAACAAACAGGCTTGACATCTCTGCTTGGATGATTTTCACAAATCAAAATGTGATTTTGGGACATAACCAGTCTGCTTGGGAGATTAGCCATGCATGTAATTGCCATTAACTGTCTTCAACATGAAATAAAGCAACAGCTGATTACTGGTATAGCTTTCCACAGCGACTTTCCAACATTTGGGAATAAATACTACACAACTTCAAGTATATTGAACAAATACAAAACAATATAATCACAAAGAAAAAAAACACAACCTCTCACATAGCATTATATCTAGGAACTTATTTAACAAAGGGGGGCTTTGTTCATCTTCAGATTAAGGCCAAGGGGGTTTTGACCAAGGAGTTTTGACCACACGGTTTTGACCTAGGAGGTTTGGACCGGGAGTGGTTTTGACATTGACCCAGGCCTTTATAACAGAATACATTTCTCTTATATCATATCAATATACATCGGTATGTACAATCACCACATCCCCATGTCAAAGCAAAAAAAACCAGAAAACAAAAACATGGGCCGCCATGCAAATGTCCCCCACAGTGGTACCGAGTGAGTAAGTACTAAAACCGCCCAGTCCAAAAGAAAAAAGCAGTGATTTTCCACAAACACACAGAGACAAAAACATAGACAACCGATTTTGCCAAGCCGCCGAGATGGGTATATACCAGATTACATTTCGTTAACATCATACTAATATACATCTGTGTGTATAATCACCTCCTCATGTCAACTACAATGACCCCCTCCCCCCCTCACACACACACACACCTACACACACACACACCCACAAACACGTAGATAAACGATTCTACCAAGCCGAGGCGTATCCTCCCTTCACACGTCCCTGTCATTGGTCTGCCGTTCTATCACGTGACCATTCATCACGTGCTACTCTAACCTTGCACGACTGGCCAATCAGGGGCTACCTTGCACTATGTAAGCGGCTCATTTTCTTCTGGGGATTATTTTCGCTGACGGCTTTCAACGACAACAATCTCTTCGGCTGTGTTTATTACGTTATCGGACATTCAAGCAATACTTACAAGTCACTTGTCAGGACTCTTCAACGGATTAACACAATGAATCAAGCACTGAAACTGCTGAAAAATCATCGACCGCCCGTGACGGCTGAGGTACAGTATTCATTCTTTTCCGCCACTCGATCAAATGTCCTCATACACGAAGCAACATTACTAATTTACTATAAAATGATGCACAGAGCCTAATCCAAACAAAACGCTTGCAATGTTTGCACGCAATTTCACACAGCTCACTTTATACTGATTGAAAATCATGTCAATTATCATCATACAGTAAATATGCCTAACCCTACTGTACTTCGATGCTTACAATATCACCATATATGTAATCAACATCGTGCTCTTTACAGGTGGTGGAACGACGAGCCCTTGCTGCCAAAGCCATAGAACTCAACTGGGAAGCTGTGGCTACGGAGCATGTCATCAACATGGTGTCGTCCTACACATCGGCAGTCGGAGCTCCGAAGGACTTCCTGTACTTTCCTCTCCTGTCTGCTACAGCAGCAATGTTGGGGAAGGACACACGGGTAAGTCATTTCGCACCTCCATGTATGAGCCCAATGCATTGCGCATATCAATGCCAAAACACATGGACACTTCATCTGTAATAAAGCTACTGACTTCGAATGCATGCAATATTTATTTTTCAAAACTAAATTTTTGTGCAACACATCTAATGCAAGATCACAAAAGATGTGCTCAATGATTTTGACGATTACAATTGTCCAAGTTCTCTTTGCATCCCTTTTAATACACCTTTTTACTGGTATTGTATATAGACGATCGAAGTGTATCCATCAAACCCGAATGTAAACCAATGCCCAAATCGCGCTTAAAAGTCCACATCGAGTACATCTTTCAGTTTGTATCTGCCCATATAGTGTAGCTATGAGAAAATAATTAGTGATACACCATGAGGTACGTGGAACTGTCAGTCCATCTTGCACTTCCATGCTTTGTTTACATCTGCGTGTGATGGGTACAGTTCCTGTATCTACGCGAGAACCGCCTGTTCAAAAGAGCAAAATTTCTCAAAGGATTTTTTTATATTCATTACATTTCATGTCAGTATGTCTAATTCTGTTAATTTAGCTTGTTAAATATGAGATATAGTTTTCAAAAAAGATCGACTGGTTTCGAAGGCAGTTCCTTTAAACGCGTGCGGACTTTCCAACACGTATACTCTCTCTTACAGTATTGTACATCTTCCTTTCACCTCATCATTCACCTATCCTACCTTGCTCGAAGTCGCACTGACATACATATGCCGTTTCATCAACATCATTTTTAAAATATATTCCTACATTACCATATGTATCTCACCTCATTACTGCGCAATTTCAGCAGTTGTGCATAATTCCTATGTGCAAGAAATATGTGTAAGAAATATATCATTCTAGCCATGATCTCCAAACTAATCTACATTATGCAGTCAGCTATCGGCATTACACTGCTGAAGAGAAAATGAGGCGCCCCCATGATTGTTTCCATGAAGCACGTCACGGAAAATTTCACATTAGGCGCACATGTCATGTTCTACACATATTTGCTCCCTTATCACATGTCTGGTCAAAATTCCCAAGAAAACGGAATCGGTGACCTATGTGTTTTTTTTAGTTATTTGCATAGAGCACACCAGACATGGGGCGATTAATTAAACTTCATCATTAACTTCTAGATCAAGGAAGTTCACTTCATTAACTTTCAGTTGCAGAATTAACTCAATTGCATTAAGAAACCTTTCCTTCAATTTTAATTGAAATTTGGTTAAAATCTGAAGAACTTGCAATTAAATCTGAAAGCATAAATTGCCCGCACTGGCCGACTGGTGTTATTTCGATCACACCCTTGTATAGTTACATAACGGATAGTCTTCGTTAACTCTGCTACCTAATGTGTTGGGTTTACAAGGCATGTAGCTTGCATGTGTAATCATGTGTAATCAAAACAGGTGCCACAGTATAGCTACATGTACTTCATCCATGTCGATACACACAACAGTGGCAATTCAATTGTCACCCCATGCTCACCGGCTATCACATCACCAGATTACTGTTGGTCATACAAAATACTTATCAGAATATTATGCAATTCTGTCCAGTGGCCCCCGCCTTTTTTTCATTGTTGGAACACCAATCCTCCGACAAATCGGACAATGTTTGTAGAGCCTGAAGTTCTCACAGCTAGCAGGGATTGAATCCGTGCATGGGGCAGTTTGTATACCGGTTCCTTTGAGAGGGTTCAGTAACTTAGTCAATTAATCATGCAAAATCATGTTAACTTCACTGAGTTCAGTTCAAAACCTTGGCAAGTTCACTTAGCTCAATCAATTAATTTCAATAGTGAAGTTCCCCATGCACTCCAATAATCTGACATGGTTTACCTGCATGGCATTTAACTTTCCGCGTGTCGGGTGCACCGTCACCAGGTCACCTTCCATTCGGACTTTCCTTTTTTTTCCTGAATAGACATAGATTCTATTGTACTCAACTACTAGTATACACCTCGCATTTACTCCCGTTCCTAGACCATGTGTTCAGATATTTATCCAGCGTTATCTCCTCTGGCAGGTCCGCTTGAACCGCTACTGGACGGAGCCACCAATCGTTTGGACCATCGTAGCTGCGTCCAAGGGGGAGAAGAAAACGCCCACTCTAAGAATACTGTCCGACGCCGTCCGGTCGGTGGAAGAGGTCATCCAGCAAAGAAGCAGGGACGCGGACCCCGAAGCGGCCCTTGAACCGAACAATGACCCGCCACAGATTCACATGACCAACTCCCAGTTCACTTTTGCCAAGCTACATGCCCAGATGAACGAAAACAACGGGGAATGTGTTCTGGATACACCGTGACGGGTGTCGGCTTCATTACCCCCTGACACCCGGGGCATTACAGTCCTCTCCCTCTAGATACACCGCGACGGGTGTCGGCTTCATTACACCCTGACACCCGGGGCATGACAGTCCTCTCCCTCTAGATACACCGCGACGGGTGTCGGCTTCATTACCCCCTGACACCCGGGGCATGACAGTCCTCTCCCCTGGATACACCGCGACGGGTGTCGGCTTCATTACACCCTGACACCCGGGGCATGACAGTCCTCTCCCCTGGATACACAGAGACAGGTGTCGGCTTCATTACCCCGTGACACCCGGGGCATGACAGTCCTCTCCCTCTAGATACACCGCGACGGGTGTCGGCTTTATTACCCCCTGACACCCGAGGCATGACAGTCCTCTCCCCCTGGGTACATCACGACGGGTGTCGGCTTCATTACCCCCTGACACCCAGGGCATGACAGTCCTCTCCCCTGGATACACCGCGACGGGTCGGCTTCATTACCCCCTGACACCCGGGGCATGACAGTCCTCTCCCCTGGTTACACCGCGACGGGTGTCGGCTTCATTACCCCCTGACACCCGGGGCATGACAGTCCTCTCCCCCTGGATACACTGCGACGGGTGTCGGCTTCATTACCCCCTGACACCCGGGGCATGTCAGTCCTCTCCTTCTAAATACACCGCGACGGGTGTCGGCTTCATTACAACCTGACACCCGGGGCATGACAGTCCTCTTCCCCTGGATACACCGCGACGGGTGTCGGCTTCATTAACCCCCTGACACCCGGGGCATGACAGTCCTCTCCCCCTGGATACACCGCGACGGGTGTCGGCTTCATTACCCCCTGACACCCTGGGCATGACAGTCCTCTCCCCCTGGATACACCGCGATGGGTGCCGGCTTCATTACCCCCTGACACCCGGGGCATGACAGTCCTCTCCCCCTGGATACACCGCGACGGGTGTCGGCTTCATTAACCCCTTACAACCAGGGCATGACAGTCCTCTCCCCCTGTATACACCGCGACGGGTGTCGGCTTCATTACCCCCTGACACCCGGGGCATGACAGTCCTCTCCCCCTGGATACACCGCGACAGGTGTCGGCTTCATTACCCCTGACACCGAGGGCATGACAGTCCTCTCCCCCTGGATACACCGCGGCGGGTGTCGGCTTCATTAACCCCTGACACCCGGGGCATGACAGTCCTCTCCCCCTGGATACACCGCGATGGGTGTCGGCTTCATTACCCCCTGACACCCGGGGCATGACAGTCCTCTCCCCCTGGATACACCGCGACGGGTGTCGGCTTCATTACCCCGTGACACCCGGGGCATGACAGTCCTCTCCCCTTGGATACACCGCAATGGGTGTCGGCTTCATTACCCCCTGACACCCGGGGCATGACAGTCCTCTCTCCCTGGATACACCGCGACGGGTGTCGGCTTCATTACCCCCTGACATCCGGGGCATGACAGTCCTCTCCCCCTGGATACACCGCGACGGGTTTCGACTTCATTACCCCCTGACATCCGGGGCATGACAGTCCTCTCCCCCTGGACACAACGCGACGGGTGTTGGCTTCATTACCCCCTGACACCCGGGGCATGACAGTCCTCTCCCTCTAGATACACCGCAACGGGTGTCGGCTTCATTACCCCCTGACACTCGGGGCATGACAGTCCTCTCCCCCTGGATACACCGCGACGGGTGTCGGCTTCATTAACACCCTGACACCCGGGGCATGACAGTCCTCTCCCCCTGGATACACCACGACGGGTGTCGGCTTCATTACCCCCTGACACCCGGGGCATGACAGTCCTCTCCCCCTGGATACACCGCGACGGGTGTCGGCTTCATTACCCCCTGACACCCGGGGCATGACAGTCCTCTCCCCCTGGATACACCGCGATGGGTGTCGGCTTCATTACCCCCTTACAACCAGAGCATGACAGTCCTCTCCCCCTGGATACACCGCGACGGGTGTCGGCTTCATTACCCCCTGACACCCGGGGCATGACAATCCTCTCCCCCTGAATACACCACGACGGGTGTCGGCTTCATTACCCCCTGACACCCAGGGCATGACAGTCCTCTCCCCCTGGATACACCGCGACGGGTGTCGGCTTCATTACCCCTGACACCCGGGGCATGACAGTCCTCTCCCCCTGGATACACCGCGATGGGTGTCGGCTTCATTACACCCTGACACCCGGGGCATGACAGTCCTCTCCCCTGGATACACCGAGACGGGTGTCGGCTTCATTACCCCGTGACACCCGGGGCATGACAGTCCTCTCCCTCTAGATACACCGCGACGGGTGTCGGCTTTATTACCCCCTGACACCCGAGGCATGACAGTCCTCTCCCCCTGGGTACATCACGACGGGTGTCGGCTTCATTACCCCCTGACACCCGGGGCATGACAGTCCTCTCCCCTGGATACACCGCGACGGGTCGGCTTCATTACCCCCTGACACCCGGGGCATGACAGTCCTCTCCCCTGGTTACACCGCGACGGGTGTCGGCTTCATTACCCCCTGACACCCGGGGCATGATAGTCCTCTCCCCCTGGATACACTGCGACGGGTGTCGGCTTCATTACCCCCTGACACCCGGGGCATGTCAGTCCTCTCCTTCTAGATACACCGCGACGGGTGTCGGCTTCATTACAACCTGACACCCGGGGCATGACAGTCCTCTCCCCCTGGATACACCGCGACGGGTGTCGGCTTCATTAACCCCCTGACACCCGGGGCATGACAGTCCTCTCCCCCTGGATACACCGCGACGGGTGTCGGCTTCATTACCCCCTGACACCCGGGGCATGACAGTCCTCTCCCCCTGGATACTCCGCGATGGGTGCCGGCTTCATTACCCCCTGACACCCGGGGCATGACAGTCCTCTCCCCCTGGATACACCGCGACGGGTGTCGGCTTCATTAACCCCTTACAACCAGGGCATGACAGTCCTCTCCCCCTGGATACACCGCGATGGGTGTCGGCTTCATTACCCCCTGACACCCGGGGCATGACAGTCCTCTCCCCCTGGATACACCGCGACGGGTGTCGGCTTCATTACCCCTGACACCGAGGGCATGACAGTCCTCTCCCCCTGGATACACCGCGGCGGGTGTCGGCTTCATTAACCCCTGACACCCGGGGCATGACAGTCCTCTCCCCCTGGATACACCGCGATGGGTGTCGGCTTCATTACCCCCTGACACCCGGGGCATGACAGTCCTCTCCCCCTGGATACACCGCGACGGGTGTCGGCTTCATTACCCCCTGACACCCGGGGCATGACAGTCCTCTCCCCTTGAATACACCGCAATGGGTGTCGGCTTCATTACCCCCTGACACCCGGGGCATGACAGTCCTCTCTCCCTGGATACACCGCGACGGGTGTCGGCTTCATTACCCCCTGACATCCGGGGCATGACAGTCCTCTCCCCCTGGATACACCGCGACGGGTTTCGACTTCATTACCCCCTGACATCCGGGGCATGACAGTCCTCTCCCCCTGGACACACCGCGACGGGTGTTGGCTTCATTACCCCCTGACACCCGGGGCATGACAGTCCTCTCCCTCTAGATACACCGCAACGGGTGTCGGCTTCATTACCCCCTGACACTCGGGGCATGACAGTCCTCTCCCCCTGGATACACCGCGACGGGTGTCGGCTTCATTAACACCCTGACACCCGGGGCATGACAGTCCTCTCCCCCTGGATACACCACGACGGGTGTCGGCTTCATTACCCCCTGACACCCGGGGCATGACAGTCCTCTCCCCCTGGATACACCGCGACGGGTGTCGGCTTCATTACCCCCTGACACCCGGGGCATGACAGTCCTCTCCCCCTGGATACACCGCGATGGGTGTCGGCTTCATTACCCCCTTACAACCAGAGCATGACAGTCCTCTCCCCCTGGATACACCGCGACGGGTGTCGGCTTCATTACCCCCTGACACCCGGGGCATGACAGTCCTCTCCCCCTGGATACACCACGACGGGTGTCGGCTTCATTACCCCCTGACACCCAGGGCATGACAGTCCTCTCCGCCTGGATACACCGCGACGGGTGTCGGCTTCATTAACCCCTTACAACCAGGGCATGACAGTCCTCTCCCCCTGTATACACCGCGACGGGTGTCGGCTTCATTACCCCCTGACACCCGGGGCATGACAGTCCTCTCTCCCTGGATACACCGCGACGGGTGTCGGCTTCATTACCCCCTGACATCCGGGGCATGACAGTCCTCTCCCCCTGGATACACCGCGACGGGTTTCGACTTCATTACCCCCTGACATCCGGGGCATGACAGTCCTCTCCCCCTGGACACACCGCGACGGGTGTTGGCTTCATTACCCCCTGACACCCGGGGCATGACAGTCCTCTCCCTCTAGATACACCGCAATGGGTGTCGGCTTCATTACCCCCTGACACTCGGGGCATGACAGTCCTCTCCCCCTGGATACACCGCGACGGGTGTCGGCTTCATTAACACCCTGACACCCGGGGCATGACAGTCCTCTCCCCCTGGATACACCACGACGGGTGTCGGCTTCATTACCCCCTGACACCCGGGGCATGACAGTCCTCTCCCCCTGGATACACCGCGACGGGTGTCGGCTTCATTACCCCCTGACACCCGGGGCATGACAGTCCTCTCCCCCTGGATACACCGCGATGGGTGTCGGCTTCATTACCCCCTTACAACCAGAGCATGACAGTCCTCTCCCCCTGGATACACCGCGACGGGTGTCGGCTTCATTACCCCCTGACACCCGGGGCATGACAGTCCTCTCCCCCTGGATACACCACGACGGGTGTCGGCTTCATTACCCCCTGACACCCAGGGCATGACAGTCCTCTCCGCCTGGATACACCGCGACGGGTGTCGGCTTCATTAACCCCTTACAACCAGGGCATGACAGTCCTCTCCCCCTGTATACACCGCGACGGGTGTCGGCTTCATTACCCCCTGACACCCGGGGCATGACAGTCCTCTCCCCCTGGATACACCGCGACAGGTGTCGGCTTCATTACCCCTGACACCGAGGGCATGACAGTCCTCTCCCCCTGGATACACCGCGGCGGGTGTCGGCTTCATTAACCCCTGACACCCGGGGCATGACAGTCCTCTCCCCCTGGATACACCGCGATGGGTGTCGGCTTCATTACCCCCTGACACCCGGGGCATGACAGTCCTCTCCCCCTGGATACACCGCGACGGGTGTCGGCTTCATTACCCCGTGACACCCGGGGCATGACAGTCCTCTCCCCTTGGATACACCGCAATGGGTGTCGGCTTCATTACCCCCTGACACCCGGGGCATGACAGTCCTCTCTCCCTGGATACACCGCGACGGGTGTCGGCTTCATTACCCCCTGACATCCGGGGCATGACAGTCCTCTCCCCCTGGATACACCGCGACGGGTTTCGACTTCATTACCCCCTGACATCCGGGGCATGACAGTCCTCTCCCCCTGGACACAACGCGACGGGTGTTGGCTTCATTACCCCCTGACACCCGGGGCATGACAGTCCTCTCCCTCTAGATACACCGCAACGGGTGTCGGCTTCATTACCCCCTGACACTCGGGGCATGACAGTCCTCTCCCCCTGGATACACCGCGACGGGTGTCGGCTTCATTAACACCCTGACACCCGGGGCATGACAGTCCTCTCCCCCTGGATACACCACGACGGGTGTCGGCTTCATTACCCCCTGACACCCGGGGCATGACAGTCCTCTCCCCCTGGATACACCGCGACGGGTGTCGGCTTCATTACCCCCTGACACCCGGGGCATGACAGTCCTCTCCCCCTGGATACACCGCGATGGGTGTCGGCTTCATTACCCCCTTACAACCAGAGCATGACAGTCCTCTCCCCCTGGATACACCGCGACGGGTGTCGGCTTCATTACCCCCTGACACCCGGGGCATGACAATCCTCTCCCCCTGAATACACCACGACGGGTGTCGGCTTCATTACCCCCTGACACCCAGGGCATGACAGTCCTCTCCCCCTGGATACACCGCGACGGGTGTCGGCTTCATTACCCCTGACACCCGGGGCATGACAGTCCTCTCCCCCTGGATACACCGCGATGGGTGTCGGCTTCATTACACCCTGACACCCGGGGCATGACAGTCCTCTCCCCTGGATACACCGAGACGGGTGTCGGCTTCATTACCCCGTGACACCCGGGGCATGACAGTCCTCTCCCTCTAGATACACCGCGACGGGTGTCGGCTTTATTACCCCCTGACACCCGAGGCATGACAGTCCTCTCCCCCTGGGTACATCACGACGGGTGTCGGCTTCATTACCCCCTGACACCCGGGGCATGACAGTCCTCTCCCCTGGATACACCGCGACGGGTCGGCTTCATTACCCCCTGACACCCGGGGCATGACAGTCCTCTCCCCTGGTTACACCGCGACGGGTGTCGGCTTCATTACCCCCTGACACCCGGGGCATGACAGTCCTCTCCCCCTGGATACACTGCGACGGGTGTCGGCTTCATTACCCCCTGACACCCGGGGCATGTCAGTCCTCTCCTTCTAGATACACCGCGACGGGTGTCGGCTTCATTACAACCTGACACCCGGGGCATGACAGTCCTCTCCCCCTGGATACACCGCGACGGGTGTCGGCTTCATTAACCCCCTGACACCCGGGGCATGACAGTCCTCTCCCCCTGGATACACCGCGACGGGTGTCGGCTTCATTACCCCCTGACACCCGGGGCATGACAGTCCTCTCCCCCTGGATACTCCGCGATGGGTGCCGGCTTCATTACCCCCTGACACCCGGGGCATGACAGTCCTCTCCCCCTGGATACACCGCGACGGGTGTCGGCTTCATTAACCCCTTACAACCAGGGCATGACAGTCCTCTCCCCCTGGATACACCGCGACGGGTGTCGGCTTCATTACCCCCTGACACCCGGGGCATGACAGTCCTCTCCCCCTGGATACACCGCGACGGGTGTCGGCTTCATTACCCCTGACACCGAGGGCATGACAGTCCTCTCCCCCTGGATACACCGCGGCGGGTGTCGGCTTCATTAACCCCTGACACCCGGGGCATGACAGTCCTCTCCCCCTGGATACACCGCGATGGGTGTCGGCTTCATTACCCCCTGACACCCGGGGCATGACAGTCCTCTCCCCCTGGATACACCGCGACGGGTGTCGGCTTCATTACCCCCTGACACCCGGGGCATGACAGTCCTCTCCCCTTGGATACACCGCAATGGGTGTCGGCTTCATTACCCCCTGACACCCGGGGCATGACAGTCCTCTCTCCCTGGATACACCGCGACGGGTGTCGGCTTCATTACCCCCTGACATCCGGGGCATGACAGTCCTCTCCCCCTGGATACACCGCGACGGGTTTCGACTTCATTACCCCCTGACATCCGGGGCATGACAGTCCTCTCCCCCTGGACACACCGCGACGGGTGTTGGCTTCATTACCCCCTGACACCCGGGGCATGACAGTCCTCTCCCTCTAGATACACCGCAACGGGTGTCGGCTTCATTACCCCCTGACACTCGGGGCATGACAGTCCTCTCCCCCTGGATACACCGCGACGGGTGTCGGCTTCATTAACACCCTGACACCCGGGGCATGACAGTCCTCTCCCCCTGGATACACCACGACGGGTGTCGGCTTCATTACCCCCTGACACCCGGGGCATGACAGTCCTCTCCCCCTGGATACACCGCGACGGGTGTCGGCTTCATTACCCCCTGACACCCGGGGCATGACAGTCCTCTCCCCCTGGATACACCGCGATGGGTGTCGGCTTCATTACCCCCTTACAACCAGAGCATGACAGTCCTCTCCCCCTGGATACACCGCGACGGGTGTCGGCTTCATTACCCCCTGACACCCGGGGCATGACAATCCTCTCCCCCTGAATACACCACGACGGGTGTCGGCTTCATTACCCCCTGACACCCAGGGCATGACAGTCCTCTCCGCCTGGATACACCGCGACGGGTGTCGGCTTCATTACCCCTGACACCCGGGGCATGACAGTCCTCTCCCCCTGGATACACCGCGATGGGTGTCGGCTTCAGTACCCCCTGACACCCGGGGGATGACAGTCCTCTCCCCCTGGATACACCGCGACGGGTGTCGGCTTCATTACCCCCTGACACCCGGGGCATGACAGTCCTCTCCCCCTGGATACACCGCGACGGGTGTCGGCTTCATTACCCCCTGACACCCGGGGCATGACAGTCCTCTCCCCCTGGGTACATCGCGACGGGTGTCGGCTTCATTACCCCCTGACACCCGGGGCATGACAGTCCTCTCCCCCTGGATACACCGCAAGGGGTGTCGGCTTCATTACCCCCTGACACCCGGGGCATGACAGTCCTCTCTCCCTGGATACACCGCGAAGGGTGTCGGCTTCATTACCCCCTGACATCCGGGGCATGACAGTCCTCTCCCCCTGGATACACCGCAACGGGTGTCGGCTTCATTACCCCCTGACACCCGGGGCATGACAGTCCTCTCTCCCTGGATACACCGCGACGGGTGTCGGCTTCATTACCCCCTGACACCCGGGGCATGACAGTCCTCTCCCCCTGGATACACCGTGACGGCTGTCAGCCTCTTTTCCCCCTGACACCCGGGGCATGACAGTCCTCTCCCTCTAGATACACCGCGATGGGTGTCGGCCTCATTACCCCCTGACACCCGGGTCATGACAGTCCTCTCCCTCTGGATACACCGCGACGAGTGTCGACTGGTTACCTTCGCCCGATAGAAGGTATAAGTATTGCACTCGTGGTCGTCTGTCTCCATGTCCGCACATTCACACGAGAAGCAGGATTGGTGTGAGGAGACTCGGCAATTTCGGGTCAGTTTGGTTCTCCCACAAGGTTGAAATGGACTTGGTTGTAGATGGAACCTCAATAGATATGGTGAAAATCTCATGAATGGTCATAACTTCGGTTCTTTTCAAGATATTTTTAATCACAATAGGTGAATGTACAAAACGCCAAGCATCTTTACGCTGGGTTAATGAAGTAGTTACGTGTTATACAAGCCTTCATTTTAATCAGTAGGCATATCCTCTACGGACTTCTCTTGTCCCTAGTCACGTGATTCTAGGAAGGGTGAGGGTCTGCAGTCTTTGATTGTCTTATTTGCGTGTTATTCCTGGCACTCTGATAATGTGTAAGGTCTTATAATGTGTATAACAAAAGACCGTGGTGTGTCACATATTTCTGTGACCACAGCTTTGTACAATGTAGATTCTAGGCGTACCCGGACATTGTTTCCAACTGACAATGGTGCTCTCTGGCGTGAATGTCTGTCATAAAAAGCCTTTGTTGTCCTTGGGGAAGGTCCAGAACTTTCTTAGCATCTTGTACGATATCAGATAGCAATGTTACGGTCGAGGTTGGAAGTGTGTCTTTCAGACGTCTGCTCACGAGCAGTTAGGAGAGTGAGTACGAGGCTCCTGTTGGTGCATTTCTGTACTGCAACGAAACAATGTATGGGTCACCACCATCCTCACGTGCTTTCCTCATGAGTGACTTGACAATGCCAACAAATCTCCCACTTTGTGCGTTCGACTGGGGTACCTGGGGCTACTTGTGACTAATTCAAATCCCCAGACATTGGCAAACGACATCATCACATGACTGCTGAATGGTATATATTCACATATCAATGTATCTGGAATTCCATGCCTTGCATTGTGGATGACTTCATCATTCTGGGAAGCTGCCTGTAGCTGTTGCTGGGAAGTGTTTTGTGACACTGTGCACATGTAGATTTCTTGTTGTTTCTAATTGCTCATCTCCCATCACGTATGCTCTCGACAGTGCATCTGCTATGTACATTTTCGATCCCTGTACATATTTCACGTTCAGACGATAGCGTTGCAGCTTTTATTAATATCAGTAGTAACATTTGGTATCACGTACATTTATGACAGGAATACAATCAGCTGCACTGTAAAAGATTTACAAGAAAATGATGTGTTGATAGGATCGAATGTACAAATATAGATTACAGTCGCAATGCCGCCCAGAACAGATGTGTTTTCAGAGCATCTGATGTTGGACGGCAGCTTGTTCCATACCACAGCATCAGCGACAGCGAAGGAGCAATCCGCAAATGTCTTGCAACGTGTTTTCGGCAGTTCAAATCTGGCAGATCCATCTTCTGACGAACATGTTAGCCGAGTGGGTACACACAGAGTTAGTAGCTCAGAGAGGTAGCTGGGTGCAACATGGTGGAGTACATGGTGAGCCAGGCATGCCAGCTTGTACTTTACACGATATGTGTAACGATATGTGCTTGAGTAGCATGTTCTGTAAGCGCGGAGAGGCTTTGCGAAGAGGCTTTCCTGTGATGCTCTCCAGAGGCTTGTGGTCACTACTTTGCACTTCACAACCATAGATGAAGTGATAAACCTTCTCGGTAGCGAACACGATGGTCAAGAACCCTTTTTCAATTTGAGCATGCTTGGTCTCTGCGTCAGTAAGTGATCTTGAGGCATATGCCACAGGTTGTCCGTTTTGTATGAGGCATGCTCCGAGACCTCTGGATGAGGCGTCAGCTTGTAGAGTGACTGGTAGTTATGGATCGAATACCGCAGTAATGGCTGGCTGCTCAGGAAATTTATAATTCCTATCAGACGACGGACACCTTCCTTCTCCTCTGGATCCCTTCTCCCTTCACCTTCTCAGTGTCAGGTCTGACGCCTTCAATTTCTTCATGTTGAACTTCAAACCTTGCTCTCGTGCCCGCTGAAACACTGTCTTCAGCGCTGCGTCGTGCTCTTCCTCTGTCTCTGCTGCAACCAACATGTCATCCGCTATGACATGGATATTTGGAATGTCCCCAAATGTTTTGTATGTCCATTTCTGCAGCACTTCACTGGCACTTGTTATTCCGAACAGCATTCTCAGAAACCTGAACCTTCCAAACGGAACGTTCAGTCGAAGTCGTTAACATGGAGCTGGCCTTGTCTAGGCGACCTGCCAATATGAGTCTAGGGGGTAGCCTTTTTGATCTAGGATTGTGAAGATCTTTTTCCTGCTGAGACTTGGGCATATATCAACGAATGTTGAAATCTGAAAACGTTCGTGTTTAATGTGTTTGAGTTGTTTGGGGGCCTAAGCATAGGCGGAGTGATCCGTCACGTTTCTCAGCGATTACCAGGCTGTTAACGCAGTCAGTAGGCTCCTAAACTGTTCTCATAACACATTTTTCCTCGATGTTCTTGAGCTTCTTGTGCAGTGGATCCTACTCAACATATGGGACTCGTCTGGGTGTGTTGATAGATGGGTATGCATCTGGTTTGAGTTGAATTTGATATTCACCTGGATATGTGCCAAGTCCATCAAACACATCTCCAAACTCATCATGAAATGTTGGCATGTCAGTAGGAGTTTTGGTCCAATTTTATCCAATTTTTCTCACGCCATGTGAGTTTTCACGGTGGAGGCAGTGTTGTTGCTCATAACAATATTTATTTCCTGATACATTCAGTAGGTGGCGCTGTACATCATAACGCATTCACATGTACACCATTATATTATAATGTCGCAAGGCTGGTTTGTTTTGAGAAAGTGTGTTCCTACATCACGTGGCACAATGAAACCTTGTGCATTGCCTCCCATTGAATGAGCAAACCGCGCGAGATTTGAATAAAGTTCACGAGATTGTCATACTATATGAGGTCAATTGTCATCGGAAAAACATGCATATTTTATCCATACCTTAAAATTATTACTCGTAATTTGGTCCAAGATGCATAAAGGTATGAATTTTAAACCATAATATCAAAATATAAAGGCGAAAACTGAAAACAATTATCATTTTCCCCTCAATCATATACGAGATGTCACTTGCCAACTGAAAACATGACGCGGCCCTCCACAGTTCTATCCGGAACCGGGTAAACCCTATACCAAAACAAAGCTGAAGGTTTGACACACCAGAGAAAAAGTCACCGTTCCCCAACAAAAGTCAGAAGACTTTCAAATTGACACCAATGCAAACGAAGCTCAATAGCTTCTAGCGATGTCCAGCCATCTTGGAAACTACTTTCGAGGTCATAACTCATAACGGATTTCCACGATTCAAACATCTACGTGTGTGTTTTTGCCTCCTGACCCGGCCCAGATTTACTGCGCATAAATTATATTTTACCCTGTTCCCATAGGTCCGATGCGCATGTTAACTGCGTAAACAAACTCGTGTCTCGTGCACGCAGATGCAACTCGACTGCGCATGCGCAGGTCACACAAATGAGGAAACACACATTCGTTGGTGCGGTTTAAATCAGTTGCAACACTTGTACAACTTAACTGCGCATGTGCAACCCAGTAAAGGCGATTCAAGAGAACGTTATATGTGCGTGGCCAAATGTCTGTTTCAGAGCAGACATCTTGCTTGCTGATGGCATTGAGCCTACAACAATCCACCTGGAATCCACGGCGAACCTTGTACTTATGCACGGGTGTAAATGAGTATAATACGTGGCCTTGTGTTGAGTGATAACCTGGTGAACCAGCACATAACCGGATATATCTGACGGGAATAGTATCGGGAATACAATCACAGATGGAAATGTTGCGTAATCTACTGAGACTTATTTTCGCTGTGGTAGCCATATTTACAAGGGAGACATACACCCAGTGTCCTGTTGATGAAGGGGTTTCAAAGGTGGCGAAATCATTCGAAAATGCAAAAATGAAACCAGATGATACAGCAATCTTGGCCCAGTTCACAGATTTGCCTGTTGCTGTTGAATGTGTGAAGAAGTATATATATATATAATATATAAATATATTAAAATATCGAGAACATAAAACTGGCGGGGGGGTTTCTATTCTAATTAAAACCGGACTTGACTATCAAGAGTTGACGGACATACCGTTGCTTGATTCTATAGAATGTGTTTTTATTGAACTCAGTATACCAAACCCTGTCATCGTTGGTTGCATATATAGACCGCCTGGCTCTGACATAAGAGAGTTTATAAATGACTTTGAAAAGCTTGCTTCATATTTTGCAAAATGTAACCGACCCATTTATTTATTAGGTGACTTTAATATTGATCTCCTAAAATATCAGTCTCACAGCCTGACTTCAGAATTTATTGATTGTATGTTTTCATCATCGTTTATACCACTCATCAATCGACCAACCAGGGTCACGGATATGACTGCAACTATAATTGATAACTGTTATTCGAATGATCTTCATGCAGATCTTGTTTCCGGTATTCTACCAATGGATGTCACTGATCATTTTCCATTTTTTATAATGCTGAAAAATTCCTTCTATTCCGAAATGAAACGCGACACTATAACATACAGAGTTGTCAACGACAGTACAATTGAACAATGTTTATATCATCTTCAAACAACAGGATGGGACGATATTTACAGTATAAATAATGTGAATGACGCTTATAATAAATTTATTAAACACTATACCAAAATCGTGGATGAAAATATTCCATTGAAATGCGTTAAGAAGAGAAAGGAAGTTCCATCTAAACCCTGGGTAAATGATGAATTATTATTTTTGATTAACGAGAAAAATAACTTGTATAAAAAGCTCAAAATGTCAGGTAATAAAGAACTTGAAAAGGAGTATAAGAGAAAGAAAAATAATTTAACTAGTATGTTAAGATTGGCCGAGAAAAATTATTATAAAAAAACACTTGATCAGAACAAAAATAATCTCTCGAAATTTTGGAAAACACTGAATCATGTCATTTCTCGAAAAAAACAATGCAAGAGGAAAATTGTGTTTATGCATAACAATAATGAAGTTATAAATGACAAAGAAATAGCCAATCATTTCAACAAATATTTCTTGAATGTTGCTAAAAATGTGCAAGCCAGTTTGTCCAGTAGTTCACTTGACCCTATTGCAAATGTAAAATATGTGCCTACTTCTTTTTATATGCAACCAACCAATGAAGAGGAGACATCAAATATTATATCCAGTTTAAAAAACTCCGCTGCTGGTTATGACGGTACAAGTACAAAGTTTATTAAACAGATTAAGCAGGGTATCATTTCTCCATTAGCATATAGAATTAACCTATCATTCAATCAAGGAATGGTACCTGATAATTTAAAGATTGCTAAAATTATTCCCATTCATAAAAAAGGCGAAAAGTCTAAATTCTCTAACTATCGTCCTATATCTATATTGCCTGTCTTCTCAAAAATTGTGGAGCGTTTAGTTTACAATCGCTTAATAGAATTCCTTCAGAAAAATGATGTTTTATCTGATAATCAATTTGGCTTCAGGAAAGAACGATCGACAGATATGGCTGTTCATAAATTTGTAGAAAAGTACTATGATTGCATTGAAAATAATGAAATTATGATAGGTTTATTTCTTGACCTTAGCAAAGCTTTCGATACTATTTCTCATCAAATACTTATTCGTAAATTACATGTGTATGGCATTCGTGGAATACCCAATAATTGGTTCCGCGTTTACTTGAATAATCGCAAGCAGTATGTTTCATATAACGGCTCATCAGCAGAACTTGGTGACATCAAATTTGGTGTGCCACAGGGTTCTATATTGGGACCGCTTTTGTTCTTAATATATATTAATGATTTGTGTAACACATCGAAAATTTTATCTTTTATATTATTTGCTGATGATACAAGCATACATATCACCGGTAATGATTTGGCTGACATGGCTGAATCACTAAATAATGAACTAGTAATTGTTAATGAATGGCTTCAGTGCAATAGACTTTGTCTGAACATAGAAAAAACCAACTATATTGTATTATCGCATCCTAGAAAAAAGTTAGACCGTGACGCATGTAACATAATAATGAATCACTGTTCTATTACTCGTATACAAAATATCAAATTTCTTGGTCTGAGGATAGACGAATGCATGTCTTGGCATCATCATATCAATTATGTGTGTAAACGGGTTTCTAAAACCATTGGCATATTATTAAGAGCACGTCATATGCTATATGGACATACTTTATTCATGTTGTATAATGCACTTGTTAAACCACACTTTATATATGGTATAACCTTATGGGGTAACACTCATAAAAAAAGTCTTCACAGGTTAACTATCCTACAGAAACGTGTGATTCGTATCATCAGCTTCTCCGAGTATAATGCACATACTGAACCTTTGTTTAATCGATATAAGATACTGTCAATATTTGATTTACACGTTTTATTCGTTGGAATATTTATTCACAAGAGTCTTTATCAACCAGTGCCAATATTTTTCAGATGTCTTTTCCACAGGAATATTAATCACAGAACTAATTACAATCTTAGATCCGTTTTCCAAAGAAAAAAGTTTGCTCAATTTTCCATAAAAACTGTTGGCCCCAGAATATGGAATTCACTCCTTCAACAATGCAAGATGGCCAAATCATTATTTACATTCAAAAGGTTATCGAAAAAATATCTCAGTGAGCGCTGATTCAGACTTCACGCAAAATCTCGTAATAATATAATGCAACAATATTGGAAAACATGTCTACCTATTTAGAATTCCAATAGATATACATGTAATATGATTACGTGTTCTCACAGGGATTACATTGTACATTTGTGCCGTTTAAATATGTCTTTGTAGTAACAATTTAAGTGATGTCTTGTAAATATGTTGCAGCGACATACAAGTTTCACTGTAAACTTTTGTCATTATGCTGAAATAAATTGAAATTGAAATTGAAAATTGAAAGTGTGCGAAGGAAGCACATTGTCTGGTGGCCGTGCACAACAAGGTGACCAAAGAATGTGCTCTGTACAACACTGACATACTCACCACCGGCTTGGAGCCAACTGAGACAACATCCATGCTCAAAGGACAGCACAAGACGTGTAGAACAAGTAGTTTTCCATGAATAGTTGTACAAAAAGTGGCACAAGGTGGCTTAAGTACTGGCTTCACTCTATTACCACCAATATGACTAGATTTTGATGCTCCAGCTAGGAAATTTTTTTTGCTCCAGCTAGAATTAAAATAACAATTAACACGTCGGAAATAATTATTGACGTGTCGAAAACAATTCCGACATGTCGAAAACAATTCTGACGCTTCTAAAATGTTTTCGACGCATCTAAAACATTTTCGATGCGTCTAAAACATGCATTTTCGATGCATAGAAAATAATTTAAGGTTGTTCGAAACACCCGGAAAGGTGTTTTTATTGAGTAAAAAGTTATATTTCTTGATAGCTAGATATGTGATGGTTACAAAAAGCAGAAAAAAATAGTAGGTCACCGTATGATATTTTTTGCTATGATGCATTTTGTTGACCTCCTATCAGTCTTGAAAGTACCTCAGCAATAGCCACAATCCATTACATCATGACATGCAATCTAACTGCATATTTTTGCCTAAATCTATATATTTAGAGGATTTTTCAGTACAGAACTTTTGTATATGCAACGGTTCATTAAACTGATGAAACAAAATTCGCTAGCACTGAGTTTGATATGTTTCGTGGAAAGAGTAAGAACATGTGTATATATTTCAGCACTGAAATTTTACAGAAAAAGAGTGACTTCTGATAATCCATACAACGTTGAGTATCACTGCTCGGTCAGTAATACAGTATTTTTTTCTAATTTTTTTACACATATTTCTTCAATGATATTTTGGGTTTGTAAGAATAATGTAAAAAATATACCTATCCAGGTTACTTTTCGCGATATAAGCGTTAAAACATGAAAAGTGTCATTTTATGGAAACAAAAAATCAATAATTTCATGAATTTGGAGTGCATACTACGTCAAATTATTCAAGTTTTTGTGAGTATGAATTGAAAAAAAAATCATATATTTCATATATTGTATGTTCTGACTTGACTCAGAAATGTATAAAAGGCTGGCATGGTAGATGTGATCATTAGCATGAACGGTATGGCTGCTAGAATAAACCACTAGATGTTGACTGGTCAATTGGCTCAGATGAGATTCTCTCCGGTCGCCAACTCAGTAGGCCTAATAGTTGAAATATCCCCATCAAATTCGATAAGTCAGTAGAACTTTAGGAATAAATTTCACCCAATTAGCTTGAGCAAGATAACCGCCACATTTGGCACAGGATTTTGCGATAACTTGTAGGCCTATACATACGGACAACGTGAGGATATAGCTTATTATATATAAATGGCTGATAACGGATTTGACTGAGAGGGTAGCGCTGATCTGTGCGCGGTGAATTTTGGAGATTATTTCGTCTATAGGTCTATTTCATGCATCTCGATGAATTTTGGCAGAAAATCGCCTAACATAGTGTAAATTTCTGGGCAGATAAGCTGCGGAAACAAAAAAGTTAGCCCCATTCGGCTTACATAGCGGAACGGGTATGGTAGACGAAACGTGTCAAAAATGACAACTGTAACGAAAACGGAGCCCCGCGAAATCGAGCCTGGTGGGATGTAAATGTTGCGGCCCAATGAAGCTGAGCTCTTCTTATGATGTATTCCTCTTAAAGAGTGAACATTTGGTATATTCAGGCTATATAATGGACAGGCTATAGAGGAATTGATGTATGTCAATGGAATGTTGCTTAGTGGAACTGGAAATGCACATGCGTGTTTGGACAAACTTAGGGGCGCATAGGACAAACTATTATAAAAGAGTGTGTGACGACCTCTGGATATTTTGTGGTGAACTTTGAAGTTCTAAGAGATTGGAATTGTGAAGAAAACACTCCACAGGGGCACAAAATGCAGGATTCGGCGGATGGGAGGATGTGGTAAGAAACGGAAGAAACCCTCACACTTGTTTTATTGGTCTTACACAGATATCATATACAAAGTAATGAGCGCCACTTGCGCCAGCAACTCCCCCCCCCCCCCCCACCCCTCAAATTTGCTCTTGCATTCGTTGTATCTTTTGTCCTTGGTCCACTCAAGTCAAGTAGCAACAAATTCCATGTGTTATGCCATACTAGTACATTCATGCTTATTAGCCCTACGAGATCTACAATACCATGAATAGTTTTTCAAAATATTATTATCGCTAAGCTTGAGTTGTATTGAAAGTTATGCCATGATCCACAGAAGTGTTGTCAATTTATTTAACAGTGTTTTTAATAATTTTACGATATGTTTGATTATGTTAATCAGAAGATTTGGAAATTGTTAGGTCTACTAGTTTTGTTGTGCAAACATTTACTCATATACATATTAAAACTATGTAACGAATGGATGTTCTAGTAGTATTATCTTCTTAACCGAGGCTGGCCCACTGAAAGATACTAGACATATGCTGTGATGCTTTCAGTACTTTGTGTGTTCAAGTCGAGACTCCGCCGTACTGATTACAGACCGCCGGATTTTCCAGTACTCCCATTGCACGGCAACATTCATACCCGGCCGATCCCTATTTCACCCCGCCGTTACATTCGCTGTTTATGACACGTTTGGTCAACCATAGACGGGCCACATTGATGACGCGTTCGGTGTATCGAACAACCTTAAGATGCATATGAAACAGCTCTGATGTTTATGCATCGGAAATTATTAGGTACATCTTAAACATGATCTGCATACGTCGGAAATGTTTCAGATGCATCGGAAATGGTTTTAGACGCATCGAAAATGTTTAAGACGCATCGAAAATATTCTAGACGCATCGAAAATGTTTCAGACGCATCGAAATTAGTTTCAGACTCATCGAAAATATTTGAGACGCATCAAGAATAGTTTTAGACGCATCGAAAATATTTTAGATGCATCGAAAATGTTTAGACGCATCTGAAATAGTTCTACATGCATCGAAAATATTTTAGATGCATCGAAAATGTTTTAGACGCATCTAAAATAGTTTTAGATGCATCGAAAATATTTTAGACGCCTCGAAAATGTTTTAGACGCATCGAAAATAGTTTTAGACGCATCAAAAATGTTTTAGTGGTGTTGAAATTGACTCTGTTTTAAATTTCTTCTTTGAATCTTTGCTCGGGAGCAATCTCATAATTTTGGCAGATAGAAGCCACCGTACAAACGTGGAATAAACTTTTTTAATAGAAACAAAGCCCGACCGAATAGTGTGTCCATAGAGACACTGGCATCAGGGACAATTACACAATTCATACTAGCAAGTAATAAATTAAACAAAGACCGGATATATGAATTCCAAAGTATAAGGCTGGAAGTTATGATCGATGGTGTCATGATTCTAACGTATATTTATACATCACATGTATCTCTACTAAACCTATTTTCACAGCACCATGGTTAAACCTGAGGAACATCGCCAGACTGGAGGAGGCCACAACTTGTACAGCTTCTACGAGTGCCGCTTGTGAAAACACCATGCAGAACCCAGGCGGCTGGTTTCATACCAGTCCGGATGGTACAGAGTCTTGGATCGAGTACAGATTCACAGAGCATCAAGCAGTGATTGAAGTACTCGTCCGTTTTGGTGCAACACTTGGAAGCCAGTGCTCTGAATTGGAGTTCGACTACGGGCGAACAGACATGGTGTGTAGAACCAAATATGTAATCAGTTTGTAGATGGATAATATTGAATTTCGAAGATTTGAATGTATGGAGTACACAATATACGAACATAGTGTTGGTAATTTTTTGTTGTAGAATGATCTGCTAATTTCATAGACGATTCGTAATTCCGTTTGGAGGTTACCCGAAAATGTACGGATGATGCTTCGCTGGAGATGTTCACGATGACAACACGGAATCCTACACAAACGTTCCGCATAAACTGTGTCACTGATTGCGACACATACGCCTATTATAATGGTATGACCCGCACGGAGCTGTGGGCGATTTCACCTTGACTCTCTCTTGGCCTTTGATTTACGAAACTGACCCAATTATCTATTCTTCGGGTCAGGTCATGTTGATTTTGACGTACCCTTGCCCTAAATTTGAAGCAAATTTGGATGGACATGTCAAACATGTCAAACTTGTTCCATGAAAAAGAGACTGTGTACTTAAAAAAAGTTTTGCCCAAAACTACACCATACAAAACATACCTGAAACGAGGTAAAACAACAGAAACACCACTGCATCATGTGTTATGTGAACGTGTAGAGCTAACATGGACTATATTTGAGGTAGTTAGGAGCCTGATCATGTACAATTTTGTGCATATGACAGGTGATTAGAATGATAACTCTATTTTCAACTGTAAACCAGTAGTTGACGTCCATATTATTTCCATAGATTAACCTTCTCCCTACTCGTGGTTACGCTGCGTAACCATAACTTTGGCAACCAATAGATGTAAAGGTAACTGTCCACTGATTGTATTTAATGTTATATATACCTGAGAATGTACCTACACGCTAAACTAGCACATACATATTGCCACCGATTGAAACTTAGAAGCTGACTTGACTGTTTAGTCAATTGAATAATTAACCTGTCATTAACCTTGTGACGTCACAAGTACCGATAATAATGAGTCGGACTATAGACAATTTTCACTAAAACTTTAATATCTCCTCAACTAATCAAGATATTGATATGCTGTAAACACTATCAAAACCCAAGATATTCACTTCATCACAAAACAGAAGACTACAGTCACTCAAGTAAAACGCACTGGATAATATTTTATTACAAATTCGAATATGGTTGTATGATAAAGAAAATGGAAATAGCCACCTGTTTCTTCCCTAGAATTTTTACTTGTTTCCACGGTAACCGATGAAACGGTGTTGAAAAGTATACTATATAGAAATAGCACACTATAATATGACTTTATTTTCACACAAAGTTTTTCCGAATCATCTTTAAATCAAAATAATCAAACATATAGAAAACGTGTCAATTCATACATGAATCGGCTTAGCATGTAGGCGGAGCGGTGGGTCAGTAGCGAAAATGTTAAGCTATAAGTCTTGGTAAAGGTATACGAACACATATAGGATTGCCATTTAACTCCATTATAACGTTTTATGAGAGAAATCACTTTCAAAATGTTTCAATTTTCATAAAATTTCAGTATGTTGAAGCAATATATATAACTTACAAAATATCAAAAAATCAGCACATGTTGTTGGAATAGATCAAACGCTACAAGCATTTGACTGTTAGCTGCTGACACCTGGCGAATTCCTCAGAAAGCAAACTCCCAGAAAGGGCCGGTTTGTTTATATGTATTCATGCGCACAGTAACAGCTCCAATCAACATGAAAATTCACATGTACATAGAGGAATACCCATAATACCACTATACAAACCAAAACAGAGACATTTTAAAGTGATACATGTGCATTTGGAGGAGAAACTGGGAGTTTTTAAATAATATAGTACTTTGATGCCTCATTTTGACCATATAAGGAAATCAATACAGGTCCATAACCTAAATAATGGCAATTTTCTTCACATTTTACAATTATAACACCCCACATACAGAGGTGATAATCCCCAATTATTGAGCTCTTATGTGAAAAGGGAAGACTTGTAGAGAAGAAATAAAACAGTGATTTTTGCACTTAAGAAAGGAAATATTTTGAACAAAAAAGTGAGATTTTCTTTGGAAATTTTGATTTGACGCCCGATAAAACATGCTCAAGGACAATTTGGGGTTTGTTTCAGATAAATGTATTATTCACCCATATATTACCATCAGTTTGATTCCCCTTGGACTAAATATGTCAAAATTTTAAAAGAGTTGGTAGTCCTACCCCGCTGCTTAGCACCAAACACTTTCTACCATACTGCTGTCTACACCAATAGTATTCAAATGTCGCAAAATGCTACCACCACACTCTCAATATAGTATATTTCTAAATTAAGCAAAAATTCCAAGGTTTTAATCTTGACAAAACACAAAAACGTAGACAATTTGTTGAAAATATGGTTTCTGTAAGCCAGAGATCACCGACATTAGGTCACATAGGTGCCTTGTACAGGGGACTAATTTATGTGCTGTATGAAATTTATTTATAAAACACATTTATATGATGGACTGCAATCGATCAAACGGCAAGAGACACATATGGGGTCAAAAATGTGGTTCTACGACAATATCGAAAAAAAAATATGGTAAAAAAATCGGAAAAATGCGTACTTGACCAGATATGGTGCCAAAATTGCAAATAATATACCAAATGCATTCTGCAATGCCTAACCTAGCTTATTTATGATCGACTATATAGGTTGTGGTGATGAATTTCAGAGACACCTAGTATTATCCACCGTTCAATTTTTGGTGGCCATTTCGACACCTTTTTCGGTTAGGCTGTGTCTGAGTCCAGTAGTCCTCAGTGAAAGTGTATAATATTTTACAGTGATTTGAAATATTGGTTACTATATGAAAATAAAGAAAATAAAAAGGCACTAACTCCATGTCTTTAGCATTCAAGGGGAGGGGGGGGGGATAAACACCGCCGCTATTAGCATGTAGATATAATCCTACATATGTAATAAAAATCCACGTGAACGAAAATTATGGTTGCAATGGTGAAAAATTCATGAATACTGCACACTATCCACACACAAATTAAAGAAATGCCACAAAACCTGCTAAAAATCTATAATACACAAAATTCCATGTCCTCGGTTTAGGTATACGAACACATATAGGATTGCCATTTAACTCCATTATAACGTTTTATGAGAGAAATCACTTTCAAAATGTTTCAATTTTCATAAAATTTCAGTATGTTGAAGCAATATATATAACTTACAAAATATCAAAAAATCAGCACATGTTGTTGGAATAGATCAAACGCTACAAGCATTTGACTGTTAGCTGCTGACACCTGGCGAATTCCTCAGAAAGCAAACTCCCAGAAAGGGCCGGTTTGTTTATATGTATTCATGCGCACAGTAACAGCTCCAATCAACATGAAAATTCACATGTACATAGAGGAATACCCATAATACCACTATACAAACCAAAACAGAGACATTTTAAAGTGATACATGTGCATTTGGAGGAGAAACTGGGAGTTTTTAAATAATATAGTACTTTGATGCCTCATTTTGACCATATAAGGAAATCAATACAGGTCCATAACCTAAAACATATCCTTGTCGCAGCAGTTACGAGGCTAGCTGGGAACTTCCGCGAACATAGTTCTCATACCCGCAACTAGATCTTGAATAGCGTTTGAGTTGTGAGGATATATGGTGTCCAAATAATCACCAAACTTAGGATTATTCAGTGACAATACATCGTTTATGTATCGGAAAGTGAAATTGAAGCTATTAGTTTGTTTCTTAGATTCCCCTCTTTGTAGATGTTGAATGAAATCTAATATAAAAGTATAAAAAGTGGTCTGCCAATAATGGTGCACAGTTTGTACTCCTAGGAATACCAATAGTTGGATGAAATGTTCGACCACCAAACTCCACAAAGATACTAGTATTATCAATCATAAAATTAACCATATTCACAACACCCGTTTCTTTATATTTATATGGAGCACGAGAATCATCTTTAACAAAATAAGCTTATTATATTTCACTACAATATACTGATAACGACGTTGCACTTTTGAATTATGTGTGAGTTTTTGAAGCTGAGACTTTAGTTCTGAATGAGGTATTGTGATGTACAAAGTGGAAAAGTCAAATGTTTCGATAGACGTTACTTTAGGAGGTGTGTGAGCATGTAGCTATTCCAACAAAGATTTGGAAGTTTTCACTATCCACATTTGGTTTATACCACTTCTAGAATAGATATATTTAATGTATGTATTGTAAGTATGTAAAGTAAGTATGTAAAGTAAGTTGGAGACCGTGTTTGAACTTGGACAATATAACAGTTAGTAATTTAGATAGAGCTTTGATTGAACAAGATGACGAACCAGAAATACACCTTTCTTTGTATGAATTTTTGTGTAATTTTGGGATCCAGTACAAACTGAGTAGTTTGGAATCTTACACGAAGTAGTGATACCAAAAGAATACAAAACAGTCAGGTGATTAGATAATGTATCCTGTCTAGATATTATTATCTTGGTATGTACTATTAGAATTATTATTATTTGAAATACCCAGTCCATCATTAAATAGGCACTGGATAGAATATATTCTTAACGAACAAAACCAATAGTATTAGATGCTTTATCAGCAATAACAATGACAATTTTTTCTTGGAGATTCAACAAACTATCGGTAACCACTGGATCATCAAAGAGTCTCGCTTTGTCCACTTTCTGATATGTTCCTCAACAGTCTCCATGATTTGCTTGAAATTGCTAGTAACTGTTGACTTCTGGACATAACTGAGATCACCAGTAAAAATGTGCTTGTTACCCTCGCCCTCGTAGGGGGGGGGGGGGGAGGGCCAGTGGTATTGCATTTGGGTCTGTCTGTCTGTTTGTATGTATGTCCGCGCGCATAACTGAGAAATAAATGGTCCGATCGGTGTAAAATTTATAGGGATGAAGCGGTATGTCAATGACTCCTCCTCAAATTTGGTGAAAATCGGATAAAACCGGTTGCCATGGCAACGGAAAATGTGAAAATCACACAATTGGCTCTAACTCCGGTTGTACTTGATATTAATTTTCAAACTAATTTTGTATTTTTCTATGACCAATTCCCAATTGTATGGTATACGGCCGAAGGTCGTACGACGAAAACTCTCCATTATCGCCCGATGTCGAAAAATTTGGGGGTCACGATTTCGGTTACTTTTTTGCCAGCGACGTTTCAGTGAAACTGTCTGCGCTCATACCTAAAAAAACGGTCCGATCGATCTGAAATTGATAGGACTGAAGCGCTATGGTAGTGGCTCGGTCTCCTTCAAATTTTGTCAAAATCGAATGAAAACGGTTGCCATGGCAACGGAAAAGTGAAAATCACATAATTGGCTCTAACTGCGGTTCTATTTGATAATAATTTTTCCAACTATTTTTGTATTTTTCTTTGGCCAATTCTCGATCGCATGGTGTACGACCGATGGTCGTATGACGAAAACTCTCTATTATCGGCCGATGTCGAAAAATTGGGGGTCACGATTTCAGGTATTTTTTACCAGCGACGTTTAGGTGCAAATGTCTGCGCTCATAACTCGAAGGCAAAGGGTCCGCTCGATGTGAAATTTATAGGGCTGGAGTGGTATGGTAGTGGCTCGGTCGCTTCCAAATTTTGTCAAAATCGGATGAAAACGGTTGCCATGGTAACGGAAAAGAAAAAATCATATAATTGGCTGTAACTCCGGTTGTAATCAATATTAAATTTTCAGCCTATTTTTGTATTTTTTTTTGGCCAATTCCCGATCGTATGGTGTACGACCGATGGTCTTAGGAAGAAAACTCTCCATAATCGCTCGATGTCGGAAAATTGGGGGTCATGATTTTGGTTATTTTTTTGCCAGCGACGTTTAAGTGCAAATGTCAAACGGTCCGATCGATATGAAAATTTTAGGGCTGGAGTCTCTCGGTCTCTTCCAAATTTTTTCAGAATCAGATGAAAAGGGTTGCCATGGCAACGGAAAAAAGAAAATCATATAATAAGCTATAACTCCGGTTGTAGTCAATATTAAATTTTCAGCCTATTTTTGTATTCTTCATTGGCCAATTCCCGATCGTATGGCGTACAACCGATGGTCTTAAGACCAAAACTCTCAATTATCGCCCAAGGTCGAAAATTTGGTGGTCACGATTTCACGCCTTGTGAGTGTTCTAAGATTCGATGCCATATTGTGAAGCCAGTTATCAATCTGTTTAAACCGTTTTCGTTCATGAGATGTGCCTTGATAATAGAAACATTACGGTGAAATTTCACAGCTCGATATTGAACGACAAGGTCGAGGTCACAGAAGAGGTCAAAATCGAAAAGTTGCAATAACTCCGATATTCATGATTAATTTCCCCTAATAATTTTGTATTTTTCTGTGGTCAATTCTCCATCATTTGCTATATGACCAATGGTCGTACGACCAAAATTCCCCATTATCGCCCAAGGTCGAGAATGTAAGGACCATGAGCTGAAATACCATTTGTAATATTTCAATTAGTAATATTAAAGGAAACCACTGAAAATATTCAATAGAATATTTTACGCATCTGGGTGAGCCTGCAAAGTTTGGAAGGTCAGTGTCAAGAATTCAGGCCGTGGTCGAGAATGTGGTCAAAATGGAGAAGTCGCAGATGCTCTACTTTCATTAACGTTTAATTCTCCCATGATTTTTGTATTCTTCTATGGCTAATTCCCGACCATTCGATATATGACCAATTGTCGTATGACCAAAATCCCCGATTGTCGAACACGTTGAAAAAAAAAGGTTATCAGCTTTAATATCTAAATCACTCAATGTTTGTTTCTAATTGAATATTTTGGATACGATACGCTTAGTATATGAGAAACTGAAACTGACGGAGTACCAGTATCAGTAAAGTGTGATGGTACCTGTGGCTGAACAGATTTATTATGACATATCAGCTTCAACGTCACGGACTACAGCCTCCGATAGTAATGTCAAAATGCATCAAAGGTATCCTATATTTACTACCAATTAGTGAATTAGACACTAATGATAACAATAACAAACTGCCCAGGTATGTTCTCAATATTCATATCAATTTTGTCAATAACTTTGTTTCAGGTACTAAAATAGTCAGAATAATTTGAAAATTGTCATCTTACAATTTGGCATAAAACCACATTTTCTTTTTCAATAATCAGACTTCATCTCAAAACGGCATGCACAACTGGCACATTACAGTCTGAACTCTGACATGCATCCCATCCTCAAAATGCGTCCAGTTTATAGAAATATTATCATACATTTCAATTAAGCGCAAGGTTGTTGCTGACACTAAAATATTTACTTAGATTCATCTACATTGTGGGAACCCATATCCTCGTCGTGAGCAGCTGAGCTCTGTATATGATATATTTTCGTAAAGGTCGACTATTGTGCCAGATGTATCTCACTATGTAATTCTCCTGATTAAAATTCTGTCCGTGTACTATTTTGAATATACACTGGTGTGATTTGTGCATTTGTGCCACTACAGTACATGAGACTAATGTATGTTTATTTTGCTTTATATTCAGTTTTTACGGAGCGGTTTGAAGCCAATAAAGATCTGAGACACAGACGTGCTTATTGAGTACACGGCCACTACAGTAAAAACTCAGTCAGCACATTTGGAAGACGGTGACAATTGGCAAGATGACAAGTCAACATGAACATACAAACACAGACAGTTTTGTCCCGCACGATGAAGATGATCATCTATCATCAGTCTCAACGACGAGTTCAACAACTCGAGAATGCATGCGCATCGAGCAAGAACATGCAGCATTGATGGCACAAGCTGCAGCCTTCGAAGAAGAAAGCCGACTGAGTTTGGCAAAGAAGCAGATTCAGCTGCAGAGAGGAGAACACGATCAGCATCGCCTAGAAGTTGGTGCATCTCAGCAGGAGTACAACCGGAGAGCCACACGAGACAATCAAAGGTCTCTTGTCACTGAGCACACAAGATGCTTATGATAGGGCTCTAGCATTGCTAGACAAGAGATATGGAGACTTGTTTTTGGTAGCTCAAGCCTGCAAAGAGCGAATCAACAGCTGGCCAGTGATAAAGGCAGGCAATGGCAAAGAGCTCAGGGAATTCAGTGACCATCTGGAGTACTGTAGAGTAGCAATGACCACCAATGGGAATCACTACCTGGACTCTCTAGACTCCCAAGAATGTAACAGTAGTATCCTGAACAAGCTTCCAAGGGACATCGCTGGGAAGTGGTGCCGTAGGATACAGAAATCTGTTGCTCAGGAACAAAGATTCCCGTCATTCGCGGAATTCTGCAAGTTCTTGATGGAGCAGTCTGACACTGCGTGTATGACAGAAAACATGCTAAGCAAACCATCACCACAGAAACCCCAGATAGAGAAGCGACAAAAGGCAGTGCCAGCAAGGTCAAAGAAAGCGGTAGGAGTCTTGGCGACGGCATCACAGGAATGTGATGACGCTGAGGAAAGTGTGGAAATCTCAGCCCACTTTACACAAGGCTCACAGAAAGGACCACAACAAGCAAGCAGGGCAGAAAACAGGGGATGTCAATTGTGCCTTGGGGATCATCTATTAGAACAATGTGAACAATTCCTAGCTAAGACACTCCCAGAGAAGAAGGACGTGTTGATGAAGAAAGAATTGTGCTTCGGGTGCATAAATAATCGACATCGAGTGCGGTCATGCTTCCAATGAAAAACTTGTGAAACTTGTGGTGGTCTCCATCCAACCTTGTTGCACCCGGCTCGACCCGAGACTCAATCCTCAGAAGAGAAGAATGAGCCAGCCGTGGCGGCACATGCCGCCACTTGTGTGAACACAACCAAACAAGATGTTCAGAACAGTAACATTAACTCACTCATTGTTCCAGTAATAGTCAAGCACAAGGACTCGAGCAGAGAAGTCAAAGTCTACGCTGCCCTCGACAACCAGAATAATGGCTGTTTCATCACAACTTCAGTCATGGAGCTGTTGAAGATCACAGGACGACCGGTGGACTTACGGCTGTCCACCTTGTCTGGTGAAGATAGCATACAGAGTACGGCAATCCAGGGAATCATGGTAGCAGGAGCTGGTGCTCAGGACACCTGTTAACTCTGCCCACCACATACACCCGAGAAAATATACCAATCGACAGAGGTATGATACCATGCCCAGCCACAGCCCAACAGTGGCCACATTTGACCACGATAGCGGACGACCTGATGCCCCCAGACGACAGCATGCCCATAGGGATGCTCATCGGATTGAACTGTCCAATTGCACTGAAACCAAGAGAAGTAAAGCTCGGACGGGAGGACGTCCAGAATGACAGACAAGACGCCTCATGTCACTTTGTGCATAGAACGAGTGTGACAGAAGTAAGCCCAGCTCAAGTGACTGCGATGTACAATGTAGATTTTCATGAACTAGAAGGCGACCAGAAAATCTCAGTTCATGATCGGCGCTTCCTGAGAATCATGGAAGAAGGTGTTAAACTGCGAGAGGACGAACATTTTGAACGGCCTTTGCCATTCAAGAGTGAAACAAAACTGCCTAACAACCGAGATCTGGCCTCAAAGAGATTACATGCTCTGAGAAGAAAGATGATTCGTGACAACCAGTATCGACTGGACTATGTTCGGCACATGGACGATCTAGTGGAATAACAGTATGCCGAACTGGTACCAGAGAATGATGACCAGCTGCAGGATGGCAGAGTATGGTACGTGCCTCACCACGGGGTGTACCAGCCCAAGAAAGGGAAAATGCGGGTTGTGTTTGATTGTAGCGCAGAGTATCACGGGGAGGTGTTGAACAAACACCTTCTGCAAGGCCCTGACGCTATCAACAATCTGACAGGTGTCCTGTGCAGATTTCGACAGGACAGGGTTGCGGTGGCATGCAACATAGAAGGCATGTTTCACCAAGTTGGTGTCGTACCCAAGGACAGGAACTACTTCAGCTTCATGTGGTTCAAGAACGGCGACCATGACGAGCGCCCACTGGACTACCCCATGACCGTGCTTTTGTTTGGGGCCTCCTCATTGCCTGGGTGTGCTATATTCGCATTAAGGAAAGCCGCTGATATGTTCGAGGACAAGTGTGGGCGAGCAGCCGCTGAGTTCGTGAGAAAGAATTTTTATGTCGACGACGGGCTGACCTCGGTTTGCACACCTGAAGAAGCTGTACAGCTTATAGTCGACACCCGAGAACTGTGCCGTAGTGGGGGCTTCAATCTACACAAGTTCTTGAGTAACAACAGGATGTCCTTGACACCATACCAGTCGAGCTCCGAGCAAAGGAAATTCAAGACATTGACTTGCCGAGAGGATCATTGCCAGTTGAGAGGACACTTGGTGTCCACTGGTGCATCCGATCCGACTGTTTTCAGTTCAAAATTGACCTAGAAGATAAACCTACAACCCGCAGGGGCATCTTGTCCACGATCAGCTCCGTGTTTGATCCGCTTGGTTTGATTTCCCCTGTTGTGCTTGTGGGGAAGCAAATCTTGCAAGAGCTGGTTCGTGATGGCGGTGATTGGGATGACTCTATTCCTGAGGACTTGCTGGCGAAGTGGCAAAAGTAGCGGATTGAACTTCCTCAAATCGAGCTTGTCAGGGTCCCAAGATGTGTACAGGATGGCCTCGGCCCAATAAAGCAGTGCGAATTACACCACTTCTCGGACGCCAGCCAAAGTGGCTATGGCCAATTCAGCTATCTACGGCTAACAGATCACAACGGAACTAGTGGGGCAGGAAATGCTCACTCTTTCCGGAACACCTGATTTCACCTCCTAATGGCCATTTACGGGGGTTCATGAGTTTCCCTGTCATTTTTGTTTTCTCTCACTTCGTATGCCTGATATGACTTTCTGTCCCCGGACTATGAGATTGGATAACGGACCCTGTTTTGTTTGCTCGGAATACTTAATACTGGGTATTGATTCCACGTCTATACCCTGCAACTTGGTGATGGCAAAGTCAAGAGTCGCTCCATCAAAGATCACAACAATTCCCAGGATGGAGCTGACAGCGGCCGTGTTCTCGGTCAAGATCGGACACTTCTTACAGCAGGAACTTGACTGCAAAGATATCACCCATTTCTACTGGGCAGACAGCACTGTAGTCCTGGGATACATAAACAACCCGGCACAGAAATTCCATGTTTTCGTGGCAAAGAGGATCCAGCGCATCCACGATTACACAGATCCGGACTCCTGGCATCACATTGATGAAGAATATAATCCAGCTGATCTACCCTCTAGGGGTGCCAGTGTCCAGGACTTACTTGGATCCCGACTCTGGTGGAAGGGTCCAGCCTTCCTGAGTTCTAGCGAACCCGTACCTGTGACATCTGTGAAACCAGAAATTGATATGGATGACTGCGAGGTCAAGAAGTTGGTTCACGGCACTGATGTGAAGGCCACATTCGACAGCCTTGTAGAACGCCTGAACTATTTCTCAGACTGGCAAAGGGCAAAACGTGCAGTCGCACTGTGCCAGCAGTATGTTAGAAAACTGAAATCAAGAATCTTGTTGAAAGATCCAGCCCCGGCTAAAATGAACTGATTGCAAGTGTATGTTGCCACAGTTACTGTCGAAGAACTCCAATGGGCAGAAACTGTCATCTTGAGAGCTGTTCAGCATAAGTCATTCTGGAACGAGCTTCATGTCATTCGTCAAGGCTATGCAGGTGGCAGAAGTGAATGCAAGGACAGGAACAACAGGGTGCGAAAAAACAGCAACCCGTACATTGCACACGATGAACTACTTCGGGTTGGAGGAAGGATCCGACGAGCGAACTTGCCTCGGGAAACAGCACACCCAGTCATACTACCAAAGGAGGGGCACATCACTAGGCTCATCTGTGATCATCATCACAGGCAATGTCATCACGCAGGTCGAGGGATCACTCTCAATCAAATCCGGGCATGTGGTTACTGGCTGATAAATGCTAGATCTGCAGTAACGAGACACCTCTGGCACTGTGTCAAGTGTCGGAAGCTATGAGCTTCTCCAGCAACTCAGAAGATGGCCGACTTGCCACCCGACCTAATAGACTCGACCTTGGAGCCCTTCGAGATGAGCGCTGTGGATTATTTTGGACCGTTCTACGTGAAGGACGGTAGAAGCCAGCGTAAGAGGTGGGGCGTGCTCTTCACGTGTATGGCGAGCCGAGCCGTAGCTCACACACTATCCACAGATGCCTTCATCAACGCATACCGGAGGTTTGTGGGACGTAGAGGTCGTGTGAGGCAACTGAGGTCCGACCAAGGAACCAATTTCATTGGTGCACGGTCTGAGATGCAGCTTGCCTTGGAGGAAATGGACGAGAGCAAAGTGACCAAGGAACTGCTCAAGTCTGGATGTGGCTACATCAATCTGAAATTGAATCCTCCCCATGCCAGTCATATGGGAGGCACATGGGAGAGGATGATTCGAAGCATCAAAAACGTGCTCTCAGCCTTGATGGACATTCATGACGACTCACTGGATGATGAATTGTTACGCACGTTCCTTTTCGAGGCAGAATCAATTGTGAACAGTCGTCACTGTGTCAGATCAAACAGTTTAGCAGAGTTTCGCACAATCTCAGTAACTGTTTCCGCAAACAATGCTTTCAGGATCATGTGAACCACATTTGCACGCGTCAGTACAGGGTTGGCCATTTAGGTTGCACGAACAATCTTGTCCACATTGACCAGAACAATCACATGTGAGACTGTTTAGAAGTTCTGGGGCAGCCGGTCCTTGGTTCATCATCCTTGGAACAAATTTCCCATCGGCAAATTCATAACCACATTCATCTGGTCTTGGTAGTGTTGGCATGGGAATAAGAGCCTGCCTCCATATCTGTACTTGTAGCATTGCGCGTAACAGGTGCAATGCGAAAGCATCATCAGTTGGTAGTAATCGCTTTCCCATGTTGTTGTATGTGCCTTGCTCCACAAGCTTGCACCTCAGATCGTTGAGAGATGCAACCGTTCTTCCATACATAGCACATACGAGATGAACCATATATTCGACCAAGTTATTAATCAGGTTTCCATAGCAACCACTTTGGTGCCTAGAATTATTCAAAAGTACTTATTCATTAAGATTACACAATTTTGCTTCTGTTTATACATATATAGTGTGTTCTGGATTAGTTTTGTGGGTAATTTTGATTTATTCGATGCTTAATTTCGTTTAATCAATAATTTCACATAATGGCGAGTAGTTGCCATGGTGACTAATGATCAGAGAGAACCTGATTCAACACACATTCAACACCTAATGACATATAGTCATCACATCTTTAGTTTCATTGTTTCATTGAATCAAGAAAGTTAGATATGGACATTTGTAGTTGCATATATGTTGCATTTGTCGATTACTTATAGTATTTGATATGATATCGAATGGTTGCCATGGAAACATCTGTATCCGTAGTTATACCTAACGTGGGTCATAATAATTGCTGAAAATAGAAAGTCGACTTTATCTTGGTCATTTTGGTGTATAATATTCAATGTGCTTTTCTTGATACCACACATCAAAAATTTTAGGGCAAATATTCCTCCACTACTAGTCCAGTGCATGGTCCAGTGTCCAGTCGGCTGACCGTGAACACGCTGATAATGTGTCCAGTCCCAAACAGCCCTAAACTAGTCAAGATAATCTACTTGGTCCCGTGCTGCAGCAGATTACCCTGAATTATCAGATTTAAACGTGTCGATAGAAAGCTGCACGACTAAAGCGGTTTATTAGGAAACAAGACGAAAATAACATTCCTCACTGACCATTCTAGAATGAAATTGATAGCGTCCATTGAACCAGATTTAGTACTCTCTGGTCATGTTCTTGCATTCTCTAGTCATGTTTTAGCACTCTGTCGCTTCTGTCGGTGGTACAGTGATGTGACGCGAGACGTACAAATGTACATTTCAGAATTAACACATGTATGTGGATGCATATTATATGTGATGTATATATAGAGTTTCAAAAATTCCTTGGGTCGTAACTTACAGTGAATAGGTCGCATTCTGTTACTGAACAGTTGTCGTTTGCAAGTTGACCTCATCTTACAAGAAGCAGACAATAGAAGATCGTGTCTGCGCTTTCTTTAACAAAAAGAGAGCCTCTCACTGAGGCCGAATTATCATCAAAATATATGTCTCGTCAAGTCATTATGGGATCATATGAGTTCATCTTTCATTTGTGACAGTCACTAGAAAGTACAGAATCTCGATCGCATTGTTATAGACATTTTGACCTCATATTTAGAACTGATTGCACGTAACATACTAGTGACTGCATTGAGGCACTTTCCCACTGACTTATAATGTGAAAGTAAAGGTAACAAAATCACCAAGACAATACAATCCCCTGACCTAAAACTTGGCTAGCACACACACATATACTCATGGATGATGAACCGAGACATGGCTTCATGGATGATATCACGGAAGCTGTGCAATTTGATGATCAGATAAATCATTTTATACGTTTCACCAAAACGAACATTCGTGTGTTCCACTTGACAAACACTGGCTGCTGCGTGTATTTATTCTTTGTGGTCAAAATAATGAGAATATCCAGGGCTATACTTTCTGTGAGATGAATACAATGAGCTGAACATTCATAATCCCAAACACCTCGGTGCACCCGAGTGCATATCACCTGTGAGATTTACTGGCATCAGTAGCTATTTGCCGTACAGCATAATCCTTTTGCTCGCCCTGTTGTGAGTGTATTTTTTATACTGAGAAATAGGTCGAAAAATGACATATGAGAACGATGAATTTAACAAATTTAACATTGTTTAGTAGGAAACGGAGTCTCGGTTAGTAATCCTTGATGGCTAACAATTAGAAAGGCAAAGTTTCACGTTGATTGGACGTGTGTAAATTCATGAATTTGCTACTTTTATATTTACATTATAAGTGAATGGACAGCTGGTCGATTCCAGGTTCGTGACCATCACATGCAATCAATCCTTAAGGGGGTCGGGTCGGTTCTTTCATGGGTTATGAGATTTAGAGCTCCATAGGCGTGCATCAACTGTATGGATGGCTACCTTCAGCAAGACATAATATCACGCATTTATCCATTACCCTGGCCAATTATGGATGAGCTAAATAAAAAAGAAACACAATGAAGACACAACTTTTTGTAATAGGGAGCACAAAGGTTCCTTTATCATGAAAAGGGGCTACGTGACAGCTGTATCCCCCCTCCTATAGACGCCAATTTGTACTCTCACAAGTATAAACTCTAAAACCATGTGATCACCTTCCAAATGGCCATACGTTGTTTGCAAGTTGCCCCCATCATGCAATAAGCATATAATAAACTGTATTTGTCCCATTCATTCATATAGAGAGATCCAGACTCTGGGTTCGAGTTACTATCAATATAATGTTCATGAAGTCATCATGGGATTATATGGGTTCATTTGTGATAGTCACATAGAAAGTACGGAGTCTCGATCGCATTATTACAGACATTTTGACCTTATGTTATGAGAACTCGGCTCTATCATTGATTAGGAGCAAACATTTCGCTTTAGGCAATATATTTTGTGAAAGCTGCACAGGTATACTGAATTTATGAATTATTCCAGGCACGCGAAAAGTCTCGGCAAAACGAAAATAGTTTTCTTTCAACGAAACCATAACACATGTTAAGCAATGATTCAATGGAAATCATGGTCCGATCAATAACATCAATGCTGAAACCATTCACACTACTCGAGCATAATAGTGTATTGATACCAAGAATTTTTTGCTTTTGTACCGAAGAGGATGCCGGCTAATGTCTCACATACCACAACATTTCTGACATACTACAACATTTCTGCAGTACTCGGTTCCATGTTTCCACTATTTCCGTATTCTCGACACACTCTTTTCGGTAACAAACCAGATATATTTACTAATAATTGGTACACGTGAAATAAACCATATCCATTGGCCCCAGAAAAGCCATTTTAGTGCTAAACCATGTCATATCCTATGGAAGAAATCAAACTGTTTTGTTATGATGTGAATTTCTCGCTATTGTTAGCATGTACATGACTACAACCCCGACACCGAGTGTTTAGTTCGTAACAAGACGAGATAATTGATTCTGGGTGCAATTATAGGTACAAATATACTAACAACTTCGATAATGTCAGTAGGAATCCTTATTTGAATACAGTGCCGCCCCCCCCCCCCCTAAAATTTTAGGAAAACTTTTGACCGTAAAAATTAATATTTTGATGTAAAACAGACATAAAATACCTTACTGCACACTGAACAGTGTAAAATTCTTGAAAAAAAACATTGCATTTATATAGATCTAAATTACTTCTGCTGCCCGCCAAACAAGATGAATGTTAATCCCTTAAAATAATTGATATAAGAATGAAGGTGACAATGTCTAGATTTAAAACATCATCTTGAATTCATAAAATTGTGTTTGAGAAGTTCAAATTCAAAACCAGGAGCGTCACAGAATGCTCCTTCATTAACGAACAGGGTTTGGCTTCTAGGGCCCTCAAGCGGGCCCCACACCCCCGCCTGTTATGGCACCATCCCTCGTCTGCCTTTCTACCCTTCATTCACCAATATTTTTTTAATTTCTTTTTTTTGCCCCCTTTCCCAAAGTCCTGCACACACCCCTGGAATATCTTTTGCAAGTGTAACAGAGTCCCAAGGAATAACAATAGGGATTAACAATATTTAACAGACACTGAAGTTGTCTGCGATACATTCTAAATTGTGTTTCCTGGTGTAATTTAACCTGAAGTTTCTGTAGAATTCTTCCAAAAAGCGATTCAGATTTCCCAGGTTATTAATAAAGTATTGGCCATAGCTCATATAATAGCTTATCTGTTGTACATAAATAAACCTTGCTGTATCATGCTAATCTTACATTATTGGTAATTTCTAACAGTAACCACTCCATTCGTGTTGGTTTCCACGAAACCCAGAGCCACAAAGATCAAATCAAGCCCAGCAGAGAACTTCCAATAAGAAATGCGTAGATAGGCCACAGCCAAATGATGCATACAATAAACTGAGATTCGGTTTATATAAGAAAGGTATTCAAATTGTGCTCCCCATGTTTACATTTCCCAAACGTTGAAATGATAAGTAAGATGATAAATCCTTGCGAATATCTGAATATCCTCAAACATTCAGGTTCAACAAAGCACTTTCGTAATAATTCCTAACGCTCCCAAACATGTCTATATTCATGAATTTGTGCTATCAGGTAGCACTGCCTTACACTGTTTTTGTGTTGATATTTTTGCGATGCTGAATGGTATCATTCTATAACTTAGTATACTTGACCTGGGAGTAAAACGGCAATTCCCTAGTGAAAAGTTGCCTATTCCAATTATGAAATTAGTCCTTGCATTTATTTTTTATGGGTCCGCGCACAATTCGGTGCATTTGCTCGGTTTTGTAGTGGCCCAATCTACCGAAATCAACATGCATGTATAGAATACACCACAATGGGCTTTTTGGTCCCAAAATACAATAATACTTCGAATCCTGATGGATGTTTACAGGACCAAATACTCGAATATGCTCAGATTCCTGCGATGCCATTAGTTCAATGCATAGTTCAATTCATGACGAGTGCCATATATGGCAATTGATGGTCATTCTTTCTGGAGCCCCTGTTTCCGCCTCCTCATGACCAAATATTGGCGTTCATGAAGTTTCCTGAAGTTTGGTGATTTTGTCTGACGCTGGATTTTCGGATGACGGACTCGGTTTTGTTCGCTCGGAATACTTTATTCTTGGTATTGGTTCCACCTAATTTGTAAATACTGACCTTTGTAATTGTATCAAATTACCATACTTCAATGATTGCTGTTGTATGTGTTTCTTTCACAAAATCGTCCCAAACTTCGATCCAAAATTATATGTCGCAGAAGACATTTATTGACGTTACCAAAGACGACAACAAGAGGTTGCTCGTCCAGCAATTCTTATATCGACCCACTGCCATATATCACGTCAACGAGACTTGATAAACTTGCTAATATCGGGATCTCTGATGTGATGATCCGCCGGAAACACTTCTAGAAGACACTTGTCAGTCCTCCGAAGGTGCGAGGCAACATGACAACTGTTCAAATACGGTGAATGAACAGCTAAATTTGTAGAAATCACACAGCGACTTTTGTTATGGTTGACAGTTCCAATGCCATACCTTGAATACACCTCTCAGCTCTATAATTACGTGGTTCTGGGACAGATCTTGCTGCTTGGTCGCTGGTTTGTGGCAGACTTGAAAACTGTATCACCGAATTCACCGGCTAATTGAAGCAACAAATATGAAATAACTGTCTTGCAAAAATATCATCAATATCTCTGTGTCTTGGGAGTGTGGATTAAATGAGCTTCTCAGAGATTGTGCGACTATTGCAACACAGCTTGTTAATGTGACACAAGTGATTGCGCAACACCAGGGGATCCCCTCTGAGTGATGAGGAAATATCAACAACATGCTAGTACGTGATAATACAAGACGCAATACATGATGAAAAGATGACTGATTCCTCATTGACGTCCCAAGTTTTCCTATAATTAATACATTGTGGTAATGCTAATTGCATGGATGAATGGGAATTGATTGGTGAATGAGCTTCGGGGTTGTAAGGAGTCCATAAATTAATTTGAGTGCTTTATGATGTAAAGTTGTATATGCTATGTGTGGTATTGGGTTGAACTTTGATGTTCATATCTTTGTCTGTATTCAATTGAGATTTTTTATGCAAATGAATGTTATATGTATGAGAGCTGGTGAATGACTTGAAGTCAATGACCTTTAACTTTCAATCTTCATCAACAACTCCCCTGCTCAGTGTCATATGATATTGACAGATCTACAACATATTGTGACTATTATAGATATAGACCAGGATGTTTTGCTTTGCTTGAAATGAAAAGTTGATGTCTTGTTCTGTAGAAACACACCCATGATCATCTTTTATACAGCAGCTACGACGGGCTTCTCATTTTATGCAAATCTAGTTAAATTATGAAGATGACATGACAGTCGGCCACAGAGGTTCTTCCATCGCTAACACAGCTTCACGCATATAGTCCAATAACGATAGTAATCAAGTCTTCACCAGACTGCAACCTGATCTTGACACAAACATAAATAGATTTGTGGACGGTGTTTGTAAGATTTGCTGAGTGTATTGCTTTTCTAGTAATTCCCTATGAAACAAGAGTAATTTAGAGATGAATTTCTGGATGTCTAGGCCGCTCTGATTGTCATTTGCATGTGTGTAAGAAGACATTGAAGTTCATTTCATTCAGTTTCACAATGGGTCGTGGAATCATTATTGTGGGCGCGTTTCTTTATTCCAGTAGAAATTCTACTAGTAGAAAGTATAACTTTTGAGATTCTACTGGTAGAACAAATGTTCTACTAGTAGAAATTCTACTGACATAAAGAAACGCGCAGTATAAATTCTACCAAATCAATTAAAACTGATTAACATGATTAGATCTAGATATGACAGTTATAAATGATCTAGAGAAGTATAGTAAATTAGGCATATGGCGCAAAAAAATGAATGGAAATTTGATCTAGAAAAGTATAGTAAGTTAGGCATAGAGTCTCACTGGGTGGGAGCTTGCCCATGATTCTTGACGAGTCAACTCGGTAAAAATCTTTCCTCGCAGAGGCTTTGCTCGGCAAAAATCTTCAATCACACCGGCATCTGAAAGCCTGTTGGACAAAAAAAAATTGCCGAGCAAAGACCCTGCGAGGAAAGATTTTTACCGAGTTAACTCGTCAAGAATCATGGGCAAGCTCCCACCCAGTGAGTCTATGGCGCCAAAAAATGAATGGAAATTCGATAAAATGTGCGATAGTTACATACAGACCTTGCATTGACATAAATATATGTCAAGATTTATCAGTGTTTATCTGATTATGATGTATGACTGTCGTCGGTAAGATCACACGTCATCACTTGGATATTGTTACCGATGTGTTCCCTAACATGGCGTCCTGATCCTCAGAGGACAAAGTGGCAAACTCTAACACGTCCATGTTGTCTTGTTGATGTATTTTCTCAAAAGACAGCTGTACATGTTGTTTTGTTCGTACTACATCGGAAACCCATAAGAGAGATCTCTCTTATGGGTTTCTGAGTACATCGTGTCGTCATGATAATCATGACGTTGTCATGTTTGCGTGATTGTTTTCATAATGATGTCACATATTTTCATGTTATTTGTTAATTTACATGTGAATCTTCTTTGATTTGTATTTTGGTATATTTACAAGTCATTTGTCACTTTTTATGGTAATTGATTTGGTATACTATAAATCTTAATTGATTTGTGATAAATTTTCGTCTACTAGTAGAAATAAAATTTCAACCAGTAGGAATAAAAGTTCTACTAGTAGAAATAAATGTTCTACTAGTAGAAATTATACTACCATGATGAAACGCACAAAACTTTATACTAGTAGAATTTCTACTAGTAGAATTTCTACTGGCATAAAGAAACGCGCCCTGTATGATAACAATCACAATATTATAATATTATTATCAATGTAATCAAAGAAAATGTGTAATGATGAAAATTGTGGCAAAATCATTGTAGGTTTCAATTTGAATTTGACTTTGAATTGCTATTCCATAAGCAATAACACGGTGCTATACCGTGAAACGTGATGTGAACATATAATAATGAGAATGAATGATTAGCCCATATCAGTGCCAAACCAGGATGTAATAATGAGATATTTATTTTGTCATAACACTCATTATCTAATAATAAGCAATGCTGTAAGAACATCATGTCATAATTTTGTATAAATTGCTGGTAATAGGTTGATGCTTACATTGTATTTCTGATTACCCCTTACCCCTATAGTCTCCACTACAATATAAAAAGTCAGCTATAAAATACAAATAGATCCAGACTACATACATAAAAATTCTTATCCGAAGAATCAAATTATGAACAACATTTACAATATGAACAACATTTACAAGATTCGAGAGCTAATTTTGGTATGAGTTCTATGACATCCGAATACCAGTAGCACCTTCTGCCGTGTAAGTGAGCGTGAGCCAATCTGCAGTACAAAGGTACACAAATAGAATTAAATGTTGTATATCCTGACAATCTAACATGATAAGATACAACAAATACAGTGTATTCCAAATTGTCATTTGTCATCAGGTGAATGCTAACTGCAAATCATATGACTACCCATAAACCACGTGATCACACACTACAAGTCACATGACCACTTACAAACCACGTGATCACACCCTACAAGTCATATGATCACCTACAAACCACGTGATCACACCCTACAAGTCACATGACCACTTACAAACCACGTGATCACATCCTACAAGTCATATGACCACCTACAGGCTACAGCATATTAAATATATTGGCCATTCAACTCAATGTTAAATGATCTTACTTTGACGGTCCATAACACTTTCCTAAACGAGACAATCAGAGATTGCAGACCCTCGCCCTTCAGATTTAGTAACTAAAATTAGGCGATAATTGAGAGTTTTGGTCTTAAAACCATCGGTTGTACGCCATACGATTGGGAATTGGCCAAAGAAAAATACAAAAATAAGTTGAGAATTTAATATTGATTAGAACCGGAGTTATAGCCAATTGTGTGATTTTCTTTTTTCCGTTGCCATGGCAACCTTTTTTACCCGATTTTGGCAAAATTTCAAAGGGACTGAGCCACTACCATAGCACTCCAGTCCTATAAGTTTCAAATCGATCGGACCGTTTGCCTTTGAGTTATGAGCGCAGACATTTGCACGGAAACGTCGCTGGCCAAAAATAACCGAATTCGTGACCCCCAATTTTTCGACATCGGGCGATAATGGAGACTTTTCGTCGTACGACCATCAATCGTACACCAAACGATCGGGAATTGGCCAAAGAAAAATACAAAAAAAGATGGAAAAAATAATATCAAGTAAAACCGGAGTTAGAGCCAATTATGTGATTTTCATTTTTTCCGTTGCCATGGCAACCGTTTTCCCCCGATTTTGGCAAAATTTGAAAGGGACTGAGCCACTACCATAGCACTCCAGCCCTATAAATTTCAAATCAATCAGACCGTTTGCCTTTGAGTTATGAGCGCAGACATTTGCACTGAAACGTCGCTGGCCAAAAATAACCGAAATCGTGACCCCCAATTTTTCGACATCGGGCGATAATAGAGAGTTTTGGTCGTACGACCACGGGCTATATATCAGATGATCAGGAATTGGCCATAGAAAAATACAAAATTAGTTAGAAAAAATTATCTTGATTAGAACCGAAGTTATGGTCAATTATTGATTTTTCCATTTTCCGTTGCCATGGCAACAGTTTTTGTCCGATTTTGACCAGATTCGAGGGGGACCGATATACACTGAGACACCGCTTCATCTCTATAAGTTTCATGCTGATCGGACCATTCTCCTTTGAGATATGCGCGCGGACAGACAGACAAACAGACAGACAAACGACCAGACCCAATTACAATACCCTCTGCCCCTATCGGGGCGAGGGTAAAAATCCCAGGCTAACCACTATGCTAGTTTTATCACTCGACGTATTGGGCATCGCGTGGTAAGCATGAATATATTTGACGACACATGGGATTTTTCGCTATTCTGCCTTGAATGTACCCGGGGTGAAAATTATTATTAGTCATTATATCCCAGCAGTGCGTTCTTTCAGGTGAATATACACTCGTCTAGAAGTCTGGCCTAAAAAAATATAGGAGGCGATGTTTAACAACAGTTTCCCTTTAAATTGCCTAAGTGAGGTGAACGCTCGCTGATTGGCTGAGCCAGTTACTGTACTATGCCCTACAAACCACGTGATCACATCCTACAAGTCACATGGCCACGCATAAACCACGTTATCACACCCTACAATTAAGTTACATGACCACCTACAAACCACGTGATCACACCCTACAAGTCATATGACCACCTACAAACCACTAATCACACCCTACAAGTCACATGACCACTTACTAACCACGTGATCACACCCTACAAGTCATATGACCACCTACAAAGCACGTGGTCTCACCCTACAAGTCACATGGCCACTCACAAACCACGTGATCAAGGATCGTCTATAATAGGATGTCCAACTCTGCTCAATGTGGACGTAAAAAACGTGATTACGTAAAATGACGACATTTCATTTGAGCGTGTCAAAACGGTGACAGGTGCTCGAAATTGATTTTTTCATACTGCTTATCAGTTCACTCATAGTGAGAACACACAGAATCGGGCCCTGGGATTGAGCTCAGTGATCTGGGAGGGCACGCGTGTGGGGTGGAGCCTCATTGTCATTGTTCCCGCTCGCGAAAATATTTTTGATGTGGTCTATGCACGTGCATGTCTGTATGCGTGTTTTTGAGCACATCCACGTCAATAATTTAAACAGTTACCATTCCATCTTTTCAAAAATTTAGGATAGAGAAGCATTATCCATTGCCTCGGAAATATCCCGTTTCCAAGGAAATCCGATGAAAACTGTCGGTATAAAAACCATTCTAATATCATTGCAATACTCCACTTTCACTATATTTGGAGGTAAATGTTCTGTCTCATAACTCTGAAATGAATCTATCTTTCACCTGAGAAATACCACCAGAGTTACATCAGAACTTGCTCTCTATTATGTGGTTTTTTTAATGAGACGCCAATTTTATTGTCACCATGAGTGGGTCCGTCCTACAGGCGTTTTCCGAGGCAATAAAATGGCATTTCAGGACTTTGAACGGTTGCCATGGCAACAAAAATCAACCAATTTCCATGGGAACTAAATATTTTCAAGCCGAGAGGTTATTCATCCCATTCCTCAAATTTAAAGACGATTGGATTAAACCCGTTCGAGTTACAGCCTTCGATTCACACACAAACATATAAACGGACACTCACAAATCCCGACCCTAATACCACATCATCGGTAACGCGAATGCTGAATATTGTTGAAGAAATTTAGGCCGTACCCCCACTCAATACAATCACCTATCATTTATTTCAATATATGATTCACAACTCTGCTCATGTCCATTACAAATCGATGTGCCCATTCTGATTTTTAGTGCCCGGCACCGTTTCAACACGCTCAAATCAGAATTACGTCATATTACGTAATCACGCCTTTTTAGGCAGAGTTGGATATCCTATTATAGAGGATCCTTGACGTGATCACACCCTACAAGTCATACGACCACCTACAAACCACGATATCACATCCTACAAGTCACATGGCCACTTCAGACCACGTGATCACACCCTACAAGTCACATGACCACCTACAAACCACGTGATCACACACTACAAGTCACATAACCACTTAAACCACGTTATCACACCCTACAAGTCACATGACCACCTACAAACCACGTTATCACACCCTACAAGTCACATGACCATCCGTAAACCACGTGAGCACACCCTACAAGTCACATGACCACACACAAACCATGTGCCCCCCCCTCCCCCCTACAAGTCACATGACCATCCATAAACCATGCGATCACACCCTACAAGTCTCATGACCACCTACAAACCACGTGATCACACCCTACAAGTCACATGACCACCTACAAACCACGTGATCACACCCTACAAGTTACATGACCACCCATAAACCATGTGAGCGCACCCTACAAGTCACATGGCCACCAACTATAAGTTACAAAAGACTAGACTGTTAAGAATAAGTCCAATGAATGATTATGAATGTATGGAAAAACAATCAACGACATTTTTGGCTCAAAAAGACCAATTCAGTGACAAATCAGACTCTATAATAAACATGGTGAAAAGTGCGAATAACAATGGTGAGACCTAATGTTTGAGTATAAGGATTCTTCAGTGAACAGTAAAACGTACGAGATCAAATGTGTGAGCATAAGTACAATATGATAACATGCCTCTTGTGGTGTCCAATTGCATGGCCTCATTTATGAAACTCCTTGGTGATACACAAACTGGCCCACTGTGCAAGTTTCTGGTCTTAAATTCAGCAAATTCATTCTGAAGATCACCTGCCTTCAAAAACACGAGTGTGTGCGTGAGTGTTTTCCAAACGACCACGTTCACACCTATATTGCGTCAACTGACATTGTCAGCTAGAGAGAAACAGTGAAAGCACAATTTTGTGAAAGAAGGGTACAAAGACACCTTTTTCATGAAAGAGGGATACATGCCGCCTATGCCCTTCTAAACAGGCCAGTGATGGAGATATGGACTCGATACAGCTGATAACACTCCTTGACTTGGAGACATGGACTCGTACAGCTGATAACACTCCTTGACTTGGAGACATGGACTCGTACAGCTGATAACACTCCTTGACTTGGAGACATGGACTCGTACAGCTGATAACACTCCTTGACTTGGAGACATGGACTCGTACAGCTGATAACACTCCTTGACTTGGAGACATGGACTCGTACAGCTGATAACACTCCTTGACTTGGAGACATGGACTCGTACAGCTGATAACACTCCTTGACTTGGAGACATGGACTCTTACAGCTGATAACACTCCTTGACTTGGAGACATGGAATCGTACAGCTAATAACACTCCTTGACTTGGAGACATGGACTCGTACAGCTAATAACACTCCTTGACTTGGAGACATGGAATCGTACAGCTAATAACACTCCTTGACTTGGAGACATGGACTCGTACAGCTAATAACACTCCTTGACTTGGAGACATGGACTCGTACAGCTGATAACACTCCTTGACTTGGAGACATGAACTCTCACAGCAGATAACACTCCTTGACTTGGAGACATGGACTCGTACAGCTAATAACACTCCTTGACTTGGAGACATGGACTCGTACAGCTGATAACACTCCTTGACTTGGAGACATGGACTCTTAAAGCTGATAAAACTTCTTGACTTGGAGACATGGACTCGTACAGCTGATAACACTCCTTGACTTGGAGACATGGACTCGTACAGCTGATAACACTCCTTGACTTGGAGACATGGACTCGTACAGCTGATAACACTCCTTGACTTGGAGACATGGACTCTTACAGCTGATAACACTCCTTGACTTGGAGACATGGAATCGTACAGCTAATAACACTCCTTGACTTGGAGACATGGACTCATACAGCTAATAACACTCCTTGACTTGGAGACATGGAATCGTACAGCTAATAACACTCCTTGACTTGGAGACATGGACTCGTACAGCTAATAACACTCCTTGACTTGGAGACATGGACTCGTACAGCTGATAACACTCCTTGACTTGGAGACATGAACTCTCACAGCAGATAACACTCCTTGACTTGGAGACATGGACTCGTACAGCTAATAACACTCCTTGACTTGGAGACATGGACTCGTACAGCTGATAACACTCCTTGACTTGGAGACATGGACTCGTACAGCTGATAACACTCCTTGACTTGGAGACATGGACTCTTACAGCTGATAACACTCCTTGACTCGGAGACATGGAATCGTACAGCTAATAACACTCCTTGACTTGGAGAGATGGACTCGTACAGCTAATAACACTCCTTGACTTGGAGACATGGAATCGTACAGCTAATAACACTCCTTGACTTGGAGACATGGACTCGTACAGCTAATAACACTCCTTGACTTGGAGACATGGACTCGTACAGCTGATAACACTCCTTGACTTGGAGACATGAACTCTCACAGCAGATAACACTCCTTGACTTGGAGACATGGACTCGTACAGCTAATAACACTCCTTGACTTGGAGACATGGACTCGTACAGCTGATAACACTCTTTGACTTGGAGACATGGACTCGTACAGCTGATAACACTCCTTGACTTGGAGACATGGAATCGTACAGCTAATAACACTCCTTGACTTGGAGACATGGACTCGTACAGCTGATAACACTCCTTGACTTGGAGACATGGACTCTTACAGCTAATAACAATCCTTGACTTGGAGACATGGACTCGTACAGCTGATAACACTCCTTGACTTGGAGACATGGACTCGTACAGCTGATAACACTCCTTGACTTGGAGACATGGACTCGTACAGCTGATAACACTCCTTGACTTGGAGACATGGACTCTTACAGCTGATAACACTCCTTGACTTGGAGACATGAAATCGTACAGCTGATAACACTCCTTGACTTGGAGACATGGACTCGTACAGCTGATAACACTCCTTGACTTGGAGACATGGACTCGTACAGCTGATAACACTCCTTGACTTGGAGACATGGACTCGTACAGCTGATAACACTCCTTGACTTGGAGACATGGAATCGTACAACTGATAACACTCCTTGACTTGGAGAAGTGGACTCTTAAAGCTGATAAAACTTCTTGACTTGGAGACATGGAGTCTTACAGCTGATAACACTCCTTGACTTGAAGACATGGACTCGTACAGCTAATAACACTCCTTGACTTGGAGACATGGAATCGTACAGCTAATAACACTCCTTGACTTGGAGACATGGACTCGTACAGCTGATAACACTCCTTGACTTGGAGACATGGACTCGTACAGCTGATAACACTCCTTGACTTGGAGACATGGACTCGTACAGCTGATAACACTCTTTGACTTGGAGACATGGACTCGTACAGCTGATAACACTCCTTGACTTGGAGACATGGACTCATACAGCTGATAACACTCCTTGACTTGGAGACATGGACTCGTACAGCTGATAACACTCCCTGACTTGGTGACATGGACTCGTACAGCTGATAACACTCCTTGACTTGGAGACATGGACTCGTACAGCTGATAACACTCCTTGACTTGGAGACATGGACTCGTACAGCTGATAACACTCCTTGACTTGGAGACATGGACTCGTACAGCTGATAACACACCTTGACTTGGAGACATGGATTCGTACAGCTGATAACACTCCTTGACTTGGAGAAGTGGACTCTTACAGTTGATAACACTCCTTGACTTGGAGACATGGACTCGTACAGCTGATAACACTCCTTGACTTGGAGACATGGACTCGTACAGCTGATAGCACTCCTTGTCTTGGAGACATGGACTCGTACAGCTGATAACACTCCTTGATTTGGAGACATGGACTCTTACAGCTGATAACACTCCTTGACTTGGAGACATGGACTTGTACAGCTGATAACACTCCTTGACTTGGAGACATGGACTCGTACAGCTGATAACACTCCTTGACTTGGAGACATGTCCTCGTACAGCTGATAACACTCCTTGACTTGGAGACATGGACTCGTACAGCTGATAACACTCCTTGACTTGGAGACATGGACTCGTACAGCTGATAACACTCCTTGACTTGGAGACATGGACTCGTACAGCTGATAACACTCCTTGACTTGGAGACATGGACTCGTACAGCTGATAACACTCCTTGACTTGGAGACATGGACTCGTACAGCTGATAACACTCCTTGACTTGGAGACATGGACTCGTACAGCTGATAACACTCCTTGACTTGGAGACATGGACTCGTACAGCTGATAACACTCCTTGACTTGGAGACATGAACTCTCACAGCTGATAACACTCCTTGACTTGGAGACATGAACTCTCACAGCTGATAACACTCCTTGACTTGGAGACATGGACTCGTACAGCTGATAACACTCCTTGACTTGGAGACATGAACTCTCACAGCTGATAACACTCCTTGACTTGGAGACATGGACTCGTACAGCTGATAACACTCCTTGACTTGGAGACATGGACTCGTACAGCTGATAACACTCCTTGACTTGGAGACATGGACTCGTACAGCTGATAACACTCCCTGACTTGGAGACATGAACTCTCACAGCTGATAACACTCCTTGACTTGGAGACATGGACTTGTACATCTGATAACACTCCTTGACTTGGAGACATGGACTCGTACAGCTGATAACACTCCTTGACTTGGAGACATGGACTCGTACAGCTGATAACACTCCTTGACTTGGAGACATGGACTCGTACAGCTGATAACACTCCTTCACTTGGAGACATGAACTCTCACAGCTGATAACACTCCCTGACTTGGAGACATGGACTCGTACAGCTGATAACACTCCTTGACTTGGAGACATGGACTCGTACAGCTGATAACACTCCCTGACTTGGAGACATGAACTCTCACAGCTGATAACACTCCCTGACTTGGAGACATGGACTCGTACAGCTGATAACACTCCTTGACTTGGAGACATGGACTCGTACAGCTGATAACACTCCTTCACTTGGAGACACGAACTCTCACAGCTGATAACACTCCTTGACTTGGAGACATGGACTCGTACAGCTGATAACACTCCTTGACTTGGAGACATGGACTCGTACAGCTGATAACACTCCTTGACTTGGAGACATGGACTCGTACAGCTGATAACACACCTCGACTTGGAGACATGGACTCGTACAGCTGATAACACTCCTTGACATTTAGACAAGGACTCGTACAGCTGATAACACTCCTTGACTTGGAGACATGGACTCTTAAAGCTGATAAAACTTCTTGACTTGGAGACATGGACTCGTACAGCTGATAACACTCCTTGACTTGGAGACATGGACTCGTACAGCTGATAACACTCCTTGACTTGGAGACATGGACTGGTACAGCTGATAACACTCCTTGACTTGGAGACATGGACTCGTACAGCTGATAACACTCCTTGACTTGGAGACATGGACTCGTACAGCTGATAACACTCCTTGACTTGGAGACATGGACTCGTACAGCTGATAACACTGAATGACTTGGAGACATGGACTCGTACAGCTGATAACACTGAATGACTTGGAGACATGGACTCTTACAGCTGATAACACTCCTTGACTTGGAGACATGGACTCGTACAGCTGATAACACTCCTTGACTTGGAGACATGGACTCGTACAGCTGATAACACTCCTTGACTTGGAGACATGGACTCTTACAGCTGATAACACTCCTTGACTTGGAGACATGGACTCGTACAGCTGATAACACTCCTTGACTTGGAGACATGGACTCGTACAGCTGATAACACTCCTTGACTTGGAGACATGGACTCGTACAGCTGATAACACTCCTTGACTTGGAGACATGGCCTCGTACAGCTGATAACACTCCTTGACTTGGAGACATGGACTCGTACAGCTGATAACACTCCTTGACTTGGAGGCATGGACTCGTACAGCTGATAACACTCCTTGACTTGGAGACATGGACTCGTACAGCTGATAACACTCCTTGACTTGGAGACATGGACTCGTACAGCTGATAACACTCCTTGACTTGGAGACATGGACTCGTGCAGCTGATAACACTCCTTGACTTGGAGACATGGACTCTTTTAGCTAATAACACTCCTTGACTTGGAGACATGGACTCGTACAGCTGATAACACTCCTTGACTTGGAGACATGGACTCATACAGCTGATAACACTCCTTGACTTGGAGACATGGACTCGTACAGCTGATAACACTCCTTGACTTGGAGACATGGACTCGTACAGCTGATAACACTCCTTGACTTGGAGACATGGACTCGTACAGCTGATAACACTCCTTGACTTGGAGACATGGACTCTTACAGCTGATAACACTCCTTGACTTGGAGACATGGACTCGTACAGCTGATAACACTCCTTGACTTGGAGACATGGACTCTTACAGCTGATAACACTCCTTGACTTGGAGACATGGACTCTTACAGCTAATAACACTCCTTGACTTGGAGAAATGGACTCGTACAGCTGATAACACTCCTTGACTTGGAGACATGGAATCGTACAGCTGATAACACTCCTTTACTTGGAGAAGTGGACTCGTTACAGCTGATAACACTCCTTGACTTGGAGACATGGACTTGTACAGCTGATAACACTCCTTGACTTGGAGACATGGACTCGTACAGCTGATAACACTCCTTGACTTGGAGACATGGACTCGTACAGCTGATAACACTCCTTGACTTGGAGACATGGACTGGTACAGCTGATAACACTCCTTGACTTGGAGACATGGACTCGTACAGCTGATAACACTCCTTGACTTGGAGACATGGACTCGTACAGCTGATAACACTCCTTGACTTGGAGACATGGACTCGTACAGCTGATAACACTCCTTGACTTGGAGACATGGACTCGTACAGCTGATAACACTCCTTGACTTGGAGACATGGACTCGTACAGCTGATAACACTCCTTGACTTGGAGACATGGACTCGTACAGCTGATAACACTCCTTGACTTGGAGACATTGACTCGTACAGCTGATAACACTCCTTGACTTGGAGACATGGACTCGTACAGCTGATAACACTCCTTGACTTGGAGACATGGACTCGTACAGCTGATAACAATCCTTGACTTGGAGACATGGACTGGTACAGCTGATAACACTCCTTGACTTGGAGACATGGACTCGTACAGCTGATAACACTCCTTGACTTGGAGACATGGACTCGTACAGCTGATAACACTCCTTGACTTGGAGACATGGACTCGTACAGCTAATAACACTCCTTGACTTGGAGACATGGACTCTTACAGCTGATAACACTCCTTGACTTGGAGACATGGACTCGTACAGCTGATAACACTCCTTGACTTGGAGACATGGACTCTCACAGCAGATAACACTCCTTGACTTGGAGACATGGACTCGTACAGCTGATAACACTCATTGACTTGGAGACGTGGACTCGTACAGTTGATAACACTCCTTGACTTGGAGACATGGTTTTGTACAGCCGATAGCACTCCTTGACTTGGAGACATGGACTCGTACAGCTGATAACACTCCTTGATTTGGAGACATGGATTCTTACAGCTGATAACACACCTTGACTTGGAGACATGGACTCTTACAGCTGATAACACTCCTTGACTTGGAGACATGGACTCTTACAGCTGATAACACTCCTTGACTTGGAGACATGTACTCGTACAGCTGATAACACTCCTTGACTTGGAGACATGGACTCTGTGGTTAGTTGTGCACTGAGTGGTTAGTTACTCTCAAAAGACAACTAAAACTATATGAGTTGAAATCATCTTAGTGGCCATAACTGGCCATAAGTTATTTGCAAGTTGACCCGATCCTGCAATAAGCAGACAATAATAGACTGTATATGTCCCATTCATTCACACAAGGAGATCCAGACTCAGATGTCGAGTTACTGTCAGTATATATGAAGTTAACATGGGATTCTGTGAGTCCATCTTTCATTGTGACAGTTTCACACAAAAATAAGTCTCGATCGTATTAATACAGACCTTTTGACCTTATGTTACCAGGAAAATTCGGCTCTCTCATTGACTAGGAGAAAACATTTCGTTTTAAGCAATATATTTTGTGAATGCTGCATAGGAATTTATGAACTGTGGACACATGGACTGTATCGGCGAATACACTGTGTTGGATTCAGATTACAAAGAAAATCGGTCTAGTTTTCATTCAACGAACCATGTTATAAAGCAATCATTCAATGTTCTGTTTCAATGAGAATCATGGCCCTACCATTCAAACTACATAAACACTACACTGTACTTATACCAAGAATTGTTTACTTTTGTACCGAAGAGGATGCCGGATAATGTCCCACATACCACAACATTTCTACAGCAATTGGTTCCATGTTCGCATCATTTGCGCATTGTCTACACAATGTATTTGAGAACAAACCACATGTGTTTATTTACAACAAATATCGGTGCACCTGAAAGAAATCATACTCTGTGTTTTGCTAGGATGTGAATTCCTATCTATGAAGAACTCGCCAGAAGTGATGCTTGCATACACACTAATTTCCTATTGCGCTCGTAACAAGACGAGATATTACTTGTGGGTTTCTCGGTACAGTGTAAGGACCAGTGCAATAATACCACTTTCTTATGACAATAAAAACCCATAGTTTCGCAATGGTAACAAAGCTCAAAGAACAGCACTGTCGATAACCCTCTAGGCTAATTGAGGCAACAATCTGAGACAAGTGTCCCGCATTTTAGTAATATCAATAATATGGTGTCCATGGGTTGTGGATTTGATGATAATCCAGTTAGATCGATCTTCTCTGGGGGCGGGCGTCTGCTGCAACACAACATATTGATGTGGCTCAAGTGATTGCGCAATACCACGGAGCCCCTCTGGGCGATGAGGCAATATCAAAAACACGTGTGCTGCGAAGTGCTAATACAAGACGCGATCAATACATGATGAATATAGGGCATTATAACAAAACCTGAGAAAAAGGCCCAACGCATATTATGTGTGTGAGAGCTGGTGAATAACTTGTAACCGATGACATTGTGCTTTAAATTTCATCAGCCCCATGGTGTTGACCTATCAACAGCATATTGTTAATATTATAGCTCTGAGCGTCTTGTAGGTGGAATTTATGAATGGTGTCTTGTTCCCCATTATCATATCTTACACACTAAATGTGACAGACTCATCATACCATGAACATCTAATAGTCTGATAGTTTCGTTGTGTAGAACGGTCAGCGAACTGGTCTCTTCTCTCAATACCACAACACCGCGTCTGTAATCCAGTAACGGACAGCAATCACGTTTTCACCAGACTGTAACCTAACCGTGACGCACAGATAAACAGATTGTGTGGACGGGTTTGGTAAGATCCGCTAAGCGTATTGTATTTTTGGTATATACCTGGCAAACAATAGAGCTTGAGAGACGAAATGAGAGACGAAGACGGAGTTTATGGGTCATCACATGGTGATATCATTTATTATATGATTATCATTACAATATTATTATATATTTTTGTGATTGTGTTTTTTACGTGGTCAACATTTCATGATATTACCATAGTAACTGTGTATTAATGCCAAACGAGGTGAAATGATTAGAGGTTTGAATTTCAAGTGAGTAGAATTTTTGTTTTACATGCAATAACGTGATGTTCTAGCTTGTAATGTGACATGAACATGTAATAACTGGATAATACTTCTGGACCAACATTGATTATCTTTTAATGAACAATGTCAGAAATGTGCACATCACAACAATAATCCTGCACCCATATATTCTCCAAAGCAATAAAAATATTTTCAGTTGGCAATGTTTCTAGTAGAATCTCTATACACCATGTGAAAAAATTAGGTACTGTACAGGACTTTTATTGATGCTACCAAAGACAACAACAAGGGACTATTTGTTCAGCAATTCTCTTATTGACCCCATGTCATATATTACCTCAGTGAAACTCAATAAAGTTGCTAATATCAGAGTATTTGCTGTGATGACGGTCAGTCGGAAACACTTCTAGAAGACACTTGTCAGTCCTCCGAAGGTGCGAGGCAACATGACAACTGTTCAAATACGGTGAATGAACAGCTAAATTTGTAGAAATCACACAGCGACTTTTGTTATGATTGACATTTATATGTTAGCTCCAATGTCATACCAATATCAAGGCTTGAATAAACCTCCAAACCATGTACTAATGTGGTTTTACATGGTTTTACATATTGAGGAGAATACCTAGTGCCAAGAAATTGGCGTATACCATCCTCGTTAAATAAATATTGTATAAAAAATTGTGGTTTTGAGACAATGAAGATGATTTTGTTGTATGGTCGCTGGTTTATGACAAACATGAAAACTGTATCACGGAACCTAAAAATATATATTGGAGGCAACAAATACGAGATAACTGTCCTGTACTTTGGTAATATCATCAATATTTCAATGTCTCAAGATGTGGATTAATAATCAATTTGGAATGAACTTCCCTGGTAGTGGGTGACCACTGCCACAGAACTTGTCATTGTGACACAGGTGATTGTACAATACCACGGACCAGCTCTGGGCAATGAGGAAATGTCAACAACATGTGAGCTGCTAAGTGCTGATACAAGACGCAATCAAGTCATGCTGGATGGTGGATTGATTCCACATTCATGTCTCATATTTCCCTACAATTACCTCATGGTGGTAATGCTAATTGGATGGATGAATGGGAATTGATTGGGCAGTGTTGGTCGTTGTAAAATTTCCATATATTAATTTAATGAGCGTTTCATGATGTGAGGTTGTATTATATGTGTAGTATAATTGAGTTATGTTGTCCATGTGTTTTTCTGTATTTTTACGCCAATGAATGTTACATGTCTGAGAGCCAGTGAATGATCTGGAATCAAGGACATTTAACTTCATCAATTATTAACAATTCAACTGTTCAATTTCATATGTTATTGCAAGATATACAGCTAATTGTGATTAGTATAGACCTGGAAGTTTTGTCTTGTCTGGGAATGAAAAGTTGATGTCCTCTTCTGTGGACGACGTTCATGATCATCTTTTATACATGAAATACGACAGACTAATCATTTCATACAAATCTAGTTAAATTATGAACATTTAATGGCACATAACAGTCGGCCACAAAAGTTCTTCCCTCACTACCTCAACTTCACGCGTGTAGTCCAATAGTGAACAGTGATCAAGGTTTCATCAGACTGTATCCTAATCTTGATATTTAAATAGATTGTATGGACCCTGTTGGTAAGACCCTGGTAAGTGTATTGCATTTCCGGTAGGTCCATGGGCAGCAAAACAGATTTAGAGATAAATTTATAGATGACAAGGCGGTCCTGATTATGAGGACGAAATGCGTCACATTTATGTTTGTAGGACAATGTAGTTGATTTCATTTAGTTTGACAATGCCTCATATCAGTTATTGTATGATAAATATCACAATATAATGAAATATCATGAATGTGGTTTTAATAAATATTCAGGATGTAATAATGAAATATTCATTTTTGTAGTCTCCATTGTGATAAGAAATGATATAAAGTGGCAATGAGTTATTCTGTAAGTCATCAATAGAATACACACATATACATAATACATGCATACGAATTCTTATCCGAAGAATCAATTTGTGAACAACATTTACAATATTAGTGGAGCCGTCAAGATTTGAGAGTTAATTTTGGTATTGATTCGATAATATCATAGAAAATATAGATCTAAGATATTAGATGTTGGACTTATATACATACGTTCAGTCGTTCAATCAACTCTGTGGTGGGGGATTAGAAAGAAAACAATTATGTTACAATTAACATGATCCGATCATGGACAGCAAACAGTTCACTTTCGATTTAGGGCTCCGTATGTGTACATTATCTGGATGGATGGCTACCTTCAGGAACATATGATATCACGCATACATCTTTTGCCCTGCCCAATTTGTGGATAATCAGATAAGTATGATTTCGAGAATGCAAAAAAAAAACTAAATAAAAGAAAAGCACAATGAAGACAAAATTTTGTGTAAGGGTGGGCACAAAGTTTCTTGCTCATGGAAAGTAAGGGTGGGGCACATGCCGGCTGTGCCTTCTAAACACAACAGTGTTCAAAAGTAGCCAGTTACTCTCACAAGAAAACTAAAACGTTGTGAGTTGTGATGAACTCACAAATGGCATACGTCGATTGCAAGTTACCCCCATCAGGCAATAAGCCTATAGTAGACTGTGTTTGTCGTGTTCACACAGTTCAACTAAATCCTTAGGTCGAGTTACTATCAGTATATTTCCCGTGAAATATTCATGGGATTATATGAATTCCTCTACTATTGTGACAGTTTCATAGAAAATAAGTCCTGATCGCAATATCACAGACATGATCACCTTGTATTGGGGATGAATTCGGCTCTCTCTTAAACTAGGAGCAAACATTTCGTTTTAGGCAATATATTTTGTCAATGTTGCCAAGGCATTCTGAACTTTTTCAATTGCTATAGACCTGTGGATTGTCTCGGCAAATTCACTGTATATAGATTCAGATTACAAAGAAAATCGATCTAGTTTTCATTCCATGAAACCAATACGCAATGATTCAGTGTTCTATTTCGATGAAAATCATGCCCAGGTAAATAACATCAATGATGAAATCATTCACACTACGTGAGCATAATAGGGTATTTATACCAAGAATATTTTGCTTTTGCGTCGAAAAGGATGCCGATATACTCCAACATTTTTTCAGTAATTGGTTCCATGTTTTCACCATTTCTGATTAGTGGACACATCTATTCGAGAACAAACCACGTATATTTACTTACAACAGATATCGGTGCACCTGAAAGAATAAACGTGGAATCAATACCCAGTATTAAGTATTCCGAGCAAACAAAACAGGGTCCGTTATCCAATTTCATAGTCCGGGACAGAAAGTCACATCAGGCTTACGAAGTGAGAAAACAAAAATGACAGGGAAACCCATGAACTCCCAAAAATGGCCATTAGGAGGTGAAATCAGGTGTTCCGGAAAGAGTGAGCATTTCCTGCCCCACTGGTGGCACTCGTCATGAATTCCCCAAAATTAAAATAGATCTACATGTAGTTGCATGGCAGACATGGATTTGGTGTATTTATAAACCAGATCATGATTACGTCCATAAAATTTCTTAAACGCAGCTTGGTAACACATATCCTTGTCGCAGCAGATTAGAGACTATCTGGGCACTTCGATAAACAAAGTCCTCATATTTGCAACTAGCTCTGGAATAGCGTATAAGTTGAGAAACAAACACACCATATGCCGGTGACATAGGAATATTGCTGCTTAGAAAAAGGAAATTGACTATGGAAAAATTGAAATCATCACGTTTGTCATATAATCTAGTTGACAGGTTGGAATCATTATCAATCTCCAACCTCAGGTCTAGATAGTTGGAAAAATTAGCGAAGTCTGTATTATCCTTAATTTCAAGTTCTGTAGGATATATGACATCCAAATAATCACCAAACTTGAGATTATTTAGCGACAATACATCGTTTATGTATCGGAAAGTGAAATTAATATTACATGTTAGTTTCTTAGAACCTCCTCTTTGTAAATGTTGGATAAAATCTGATTCATATGCGTATAAAAACATGTCTGCCAATAATGGTGCACAGTTTGTATCCATGGGAATACCAATGGTTTGTTGAAATAGTCGACCACCAAATTCCACGAAAATATTATCAATGAGAAAATTAACCATATTTACAACATCTATTTCAGTATATTTGTATGGGGCATCAGAGTCGCCTTTAACAAAATAAGCGGTATTATATTTAACTACAATATAGTGGTACCGGAGAAAAATTTCTAAAATTTTTTAGAGAAAAATGAATTATTGATGAGTTTTTTAAAGCTGCTGCCTTCGAATGTATGCAATATTTTTTTCAAAATCATTGTTTTTTGTTAAACACATCTAATGCAATATAAGAAAAGGTGTGCTCAATGATTTTGACGATTACAGTCCATCCGAGTTGTTTTTTCATCCGTTTCAGTGCCCACTTTGTACCGGTTTTGTAAATATACAAACGAAGTGTATCCGTGAAACCCGAATGTAAACAAATGCTCAAATCCCGCTTAAAAGTCCACATCGAATACATTTTCCAATTCGGATGTGCATATATAGTGTAGTTGTGAGAAAATAATCAGTGATATACCATGATGTGCATGGAATTGTCAGTCTATTTCGCACTTCTATGCTTTGTTTACATCTGCGTGTGATGGATACAGTTCCTGTATTTACGCGAGAACCGCCTGTTCAAATGAGCAAAATTTCCCTGAGGACTGGTTATTTTCATTACATTTGATGTGAGTATGTTTCATTCAGTTAGTTCAGCATGTTTAATATGAAATATAGTTTTTAATAACTATTGACTTGTTTCGAAGGCAGCTGCTTTAGGCTGAGACTTCACTTCAGAATGAGGTATAGTTGTGTACAAAGTGGAAAAATCAAATGATTTGATAGACGTTACTTTTGAAAGTGTATGAGCGTGTAGATATTCCAATAAAGATTTCGATTTTTTTATATCCACATTTGGTTTATACCACTTCTAGAATAGATGGATAGGGTACTTTTGGAGACCCTGTTTAATTTTAGACAATATAACAGATAATATTTTAGAAAGAGCTTTGGTAAAACATGATGCTGAACCTGAAATATATCTTTGTTTGTGTGGATGTTTTGGGATTTTGGGATCCAATATAAGTTGGATCCCAAAAATCATCCTCTGTAGGATGTGACTTCCTCTCTAGGTAGGCGTGTATGCAGAACAACAACCCAAGAGAAGTGATGCTCGTATCCAACTCAATTTCCTATTAGTTCGCAAACAAGACGAGATAATTACTTGTGGGCGTCTGGGTACAATGTAAGAACCCGTGCATTACCACTATCTTATGTCAATAAAACCCCCTATATGGCTAAGTTTTGCATTGGTAACAAAACTGAAAAAAAACACTGTCGATAACCCATCAGGCTAATTGAGGCAACAATCTGAGACAAGTGTAGTAATATCATGAAAAATTTGGTGTCCGTGGGGTGTGGATTTGATGATAATCCAGTTGGATCGAACTTCCTTGGGGCGACTACTGCGCAACAACTATTTAATGTGACACTAGTGATTGCGCAATTCCACAAAGCCCCTGTGGGCGATGAGGCAATATCAAAAGCATGTGCGCTGCGAAGTGCTAATAAAAAACGCAATCAATACATCCTGAACGAGACAATCAGAGATTGCCAACCCTCGCCCTTCAGATTTAGTAACTAAAATTAGGCGATAATTGAGAGTTTTGGTCTTAAGACCATCGGTTGTACGCCATACGATTGGGAATTGGCCAAAGAAAAAATACAAAAATAGGTTGAAGATTTAATATTGATTAGAACCGGAGTTATAGCCAATTATGTGATTTTCTTTTTTCCGTTGCAATGGCAACCGTTTTCTGAGCCACTACCATAGCACTCCAGCCCTATAAATTTCAAATCGATCGGACCGTTTGCCTTTGAGTTATGAGCGCAGACATTTGCACTGAAACGTCGCTGGCCAAAAATAACCGAAATCGTGACCCCCAATTTTCGACATCTGGCAATAATAGAGAGTTTTCGTCGTACGACCATCGGTCGTGCACCAAACGATCGGCAGTTGGCCAGAGAAAAATACAAAAATAGTTGGAAAAATTAATATCAAGTAAAACCGGAGTTAGAGCCAATGATGTGAATTTCTTTTTTCCGTTGCCATGGCAACCGTTTCCATCAGATTTTGGTAAAATTTTAAAGGGACTGAGTCACCACCATAGCACTCTTGCCCTATAAATTCCAAATCGATCGGACCGTTCGTCTTTGAGTTATGAGCGCGGACATTTGCACTGAAACGTCGCTGGCCAAAAAAATTCGAAACCGTGACCCCCAATTTTTCGACATCGGGCGATAATAGAGAGTTTTGGTCATACGACCACGGGCCATATATCAGATGATCAGGAATTGGCCATATAAAAATACAAAATTAGTTAGAAAAAATTATCTTGATTAGAACCGAAGTTATGGTCAATTATTGATTTTTCCATTTTCCGTTGCCATGGCAACAGTTTTTGTCCGATTTTGACCAGATTCGAGGAGGACCGAGCCACTAAGATACCGCTTCATCCCTATCAGTTTCATGTTGATCGGACCATTTTCCTTTGATATATGCGCGCGGCAGACAGACAGACAAACAAAAAATCGGCCATAGGCCAACACTTGACGAAAAATCTACACATTTGTTTACATTCAAAACATTTACTCATAACTTACACATTTATGGCATCCCCTGACAACATATAGCATTGGAAACTGAACCACTTGAAACATCTAGTTTGCGTATGTATCAACATAATATATTACCTCTAACCATGCTAACGGCACAAAATTTTGATGATGCCACTACTAACAAGAAAATGCAGCTAACTGCGGGAGACGACATTAGAGCTCGAGCACATCATCAGCACCACGACAGCTGAATGTATCTTACACAACGTTAACCCTCCCTCCCCCTTCTGCAAAAAAAGAAAGAAAATTGAACCACATCGTGCCCCCATATGATTCCAATTCATTCCCTATATTATGATGAAACACATAGGCGTACTTCAATCATATTCCTAATGAGTAAACATTTAATTTGAACTCAATGGAACAGATACGCCTGATGAAATGATATTGAACCTCAATAGAATATCCTTAAAATATTGGATACTATGATGAATATCTGCATCTGATATCATGATATAAATAACACATACATACTGAGCAAATTAAAAAACCAGTTTAAAATAAAAAGGTTTCGCAACCCAGCATGGAACACGTCTCAAGTGATAAAATATGTCAGATTACGGTAAATGTAGTCGTGGTATCGCAGACGAATCGTTGTGTTTACTTCATAACGCCAAAGAAGGCCACACGCAAAGTTACATGTACATGCATGCACAAAATGCTGCACAGAAAATTGTGTGTTCCAAAGTACGCGTCATTGCGGTAAAATTTGCTTTGCATTCTGGGAACGTGAATTTCCATCGGCTCCGCCATTTTGACATTTTTCAGACGAGTTGACCGTTTTGCGTAATTTTCTCAAACCTAACACATCGATTCATGCATCAAATATCTGTGGAATATTGAAAGGTTGCCATCAAATCGAGAGATTTTATGTCAAGGACGAAGAAAATCCTCATTTGAAGTAGGTGAACAAAGGTTTATATGCTAAAACGGGCGTCGATAGGTTGGCATGAAACCTCCATGAAAAAGTCAGCACATAGACATGTAGAGGGTTGGGGGCTTCGCCCCCAACGCTCTAATGTCAAAAAACCTAAAATATATCAAAATTACAAAAATCCAAAAGCAAATATCGATAGCCTAAAAATGAGCGAATAACAAACAGCAAATATTCCCCCACAAATATGAAATTACATTGACAACAAGTAAACAAAACAAATAGAGAGGCTTAGACATGTGGCGATTGCACAGCCCTAAAATATGACCTAATAATTGCTTGTCTGCTTTTTATCAATGTTTTTTATATTAACAAACAGTTGTAATTAGGTCATATTTTAAGGCTATGAAGAATGGAGTTAACACAAACGCGTTATGACAAAAACATGCATCGCTCGATCATAATGAAACCAATGAGACCCTGTAAAATGACACGATACAGTGTTTAATCTGGGCCATTCGCCATGCAACTTACCAGACCCCCCATCGCACATGCATCATATGAAGCAGACATATCATCTGGTACAAGCCTTTTGTCATGCATTTGTTAGCAGCTAATACCACAGATCATTCACAGTTGTGGCCGTAATGCTGAATTTAAAGCGGCTTGTAACTTTAAATATAAAGAACAAACTAGATTTTGATGATACCACTAGAAAACCCGATAAAATAGTTCGTGGAACTATTCGTGGAACAGTGTTTTTGCATCAAAGGTGATCATGATAATTCGAAACAATAGAATTACATAAAGCATGGCAGGTTTGGGATGCTTACAAGACCACTCAGAAACAGAAAAAGTCATTTGGAATTGAATTTTAGAAGAAAAAAAAAAATCAGTCAACAGTGAGAATTGAACCACTGACCCCTCGCACACAAACCTAACGCCTCTACTGACTGCGCCATTCTGTTCATTGAAGCTCAACACTTGTAAAGTATAGTGTGTAGGAGAGACTTCGCTCAGGATAAACACTGAATTATGCCATGGCTGTACATTTGACTGGCAGCGTGGAGAATTCGATCGGGAAAACTCGTGACATTGAGTTCTACAACTTCACAATCTTATTCTTCGTGATCAGGCACAACTCCTGAGTAAAATCCGGCAATATATATATTGGAAACTGGCTCTATAATGTGGTTTTGTATATTGTGAGACAGGAAAAACCTAAATTCATGACCCCCAAATTTTCGACCTGGACCGAAAATCCAGAGTTTTGGTCATACGACCATCGGACATGTATCATATGATACGGATTTGACCATAGAAAAATACAAAAATAATCAGAAAAAATAATCATGATTACAAGCGGAGTTATCACGATTTTTCAATTTTGACCTTCACTATGACCTTAACTGTAATTCTTGACCTTGAGCCCTACAACTTCACAGTCATGTTCTGCGTGAAGAGGCACAACTCCTGAGTAAAAATCAGAAGCATATATTGGAACCTGGCTCTACAATAGGGTTTTGAAAATTGAGACAAGCAAGACCTAAGTTCATGACCCCCAAATTTTCGACCTGGACCGAAAATCGAGAGTTCAGGTTATACGACCATCAGACATGCATCATGTGATGCGGAATTGACCATAGAAAAATATAAAAATACACAGAAAAAATAATCTTGATTAGAAGCGGAGTTATCTCAATTTTTCGATTTTGACCTTTACTATGACCTTAACTCTAATCCTTGACCCTGAGCTCTGAAACTTCAGGATCTTGTTCTGCGTGATATGGCACAACTCCTGAGTGAAAATCAGCAACATATATTGGAACCTGGCTCTACAATATGGTTTTGAAAAATGAGACAAGCAAGACCTAAGTTCATGACCCCCAAATTTTCGACCTGGACCGAAAATCGAAAGTTTAGGTCATACGACCATCAGACATGCATCATGTGATGCGGAATTGGCCATAGAAACATACAAAAATACTCAGAAAAAATAATCTTGATTAGAAGCGGAGTTATCACGATTTTTCGATTTTGACCTTTACTATGACCTTAACTCTAATCCTTGACCCTGAGCTCTGAAACTTCAGGATCTTGTTCTGCGTGATAAGGCACAACTCCTGAGTAAAAATCAGCAACATATATTGGAACCTGGCTCTATAATATGATTTTGAATATTGTGAGACAGGAAAAACCTAAATTCTTTACCCCCAAATTTTCGACCTGGACCGAAAATCGGGAATTTTGGTCGTACGACCATCGGACATGCATCAGATGATGCAGAATTGACCATAAAAAAATATAAAAATACCCAGAAAAAATAATCTCAATTAGAAGCGAAGTTATCGCGATTTTTCGATTTTGACCTTTTCTATGACCTTGACCTCAATTTTTGACCTTGACCTCCTAAAAGTTTACCACTTGGTACGAAATTGATTGTCCACCTTCTGGTGAAGTTTCATGACGATACGACCAAAATTGTGACCTGTAGAGTGCACACAAACAAACAAACAGACGAGATACCATTGGCCTAAAGGCCAAACTTGTCGAAATCTTTTTCTACATGCGTGGCCTACTTTAAGCATAATTGAATGAGGTTTCCGACGGTGTAATCCATTTCATTAAGGATTAATACTTACCCAGATACAATCCTATTTCGAAAATGGACGTTTGACGTCATGACGTCATTGTTGTTGAATGTAACGTGTTCAAACTCGGTACATGGATGGGTATTAATATACGACATAGGTTCCCATAATTACAGTCTAATAACTTCATATTTGAGTGCACATCCGCTTCTCTGTGCGACAAATACTTTCAGATATATAGCCCTTTTTTAAATTGACGTTTTACGTCATGACGTCATTGACGTTGAACGTAGCACGTTGAAACTTGGTATATGGCTGTATGTCAGTATTCCACATAAGTTCTCATAATTACAGTTCAATACCTTTAAATTTGAGTGCCCTGTGGATATTTGAAAGTTTGCTGAAAAGTCGAAAAACTTGTATGACAGGCTTTACGTTTATGACGTCATAGCGGAAAATCTGTCATGGCGGAAAAGTATCGGACAGTACCCTCCTAAACCAGAATTCAACGAGGTTTCCAATGGTGCAATCTGCTTTTCTGTACGACAAATACCTGTCGATATATAGCTCCATTGTGAAAATTGACGTTTTACGTCATGACATCATTGACGTTGCACGTAGCGTGTTGAAACTCGGTATATGGCTGGGTAATGAAGTTCCACATACATTATCATAATTACAGTCTATTACCTTCAAAATTGAGTGCACTGTGGTTGTTTGAAAGTTTGCTGAAAAGCCGAAAAACTTGTATGACAGGCCTTACGTTTATGACGTCATAGCGGAAAATCTATCATGGCGGAAAAGTATCGGACAGTACCCTCCTAAATTAGAATTCAACGAGCTTTCCAATGGTGCAATCCGCTTTTCTGTACGGCAAATACCTATCGATATATAGCTCCATTGTGAAAATTGACGTTTTACGTCATGACTTCGTTGACGTTGCACGTAGCGTGTTGAAACTCGGTATATGGCTGGGTAATAAAGTTCCACATACGTTCTCATAATTACAGTCTATTACCTTCAAAATTGAGTGCAATGTGGTTGTTTGAAAGTTTGCTGAAAAGCCGAAAAACTTGTATGACAGGCCTTACGTTTATGACGTCATAGCGGAAAATCTATCATGGCGGAAAAGTATCAGACAGTACCCTCCTAAACCAGAATTCAACGAGCTTTCCAGTGGTGCAATTCGCTTCTCTGTGCGACGAATACTTTCAGAAATATAGCCCATTTTTAAAATTGACGTTTTACGTCATGACGTCATTCACGTTGAACGTAGCGCATTGAAACTTGGCATATGGCTGTATATTAATATATTACATAGGTTCTCATAATTACAGTTCAAAACCTTCAAATTTGAGTGCACTGTGGGTGTTTGAATGTTTGCTGAAAAGTCGAAAATTTTGTATGACAGGCCTTACGTTTATGACGTCATAGCGGAAAATCTATCAGAGCGACAAAGTATTGGATAGTAGCCCCTTAAACCAGAATTCAACGATCTTTCCAGTGGTGCAATTCGCTTTTCTGTACGACGAATAGTTTCCGAGATATAGCCCCATTTTCAAAATTGACGTTTTACGTCATGACGTCATTGACGTTAGACGTAACGCGTTGAAACTTGGTATAAGGCTGTATAATAATATTTCACATAGGTTCTCATAATTACAGTTCAAAACGTTCAAACTTGAGTGCACTGTGGATGTTTGAATGTTTGCTGAAAAGTCGAAAATTTTGAATGACAGGCCTTACGTTTATGACGTCATAGCGGAAAATCTATCATGGCGGAAAAGTATCAGACAGTACCCTCCTAAACCAGAATTCAACGAGCTTTCCAGTGGTTCAATCCACTTCTCTGTACGACAAATAGTTTCTGAGATATAGCTCCATTTTTAAAATTGACGTTTTACGTCATGACGTCATTGACGTTGAATGTAGCGCGTTGAAACTTGGTATGTTGCTGTAAATTAGTGTTTCACATACGTTCTCATAATTACAGCTCAAAACCTTCAAATTTGAGTGCACTGTGGATGTTTGAATGTTTGCTGAAAAGTCGAAAATTTTGTATGACAGGCCTTACGTTTATGACGTCATAGCGGAAAATCTATCAGGGCGGCAAAGTATCAGATAGTATCCTTTTAAACCAGAATTCAATGAGCTGTCCAGTGGTACAATCTGCTTCTCTGTATGACGGATAGTTTCCGAGATATAGCCCCATTTTCAAAATTGACGTTTTACGTCATGACGTCACTGACGTTGAACGTAACGCGTTGAAACTTGGTATATTGCTGTATAATAATATTTCTCATAGGTTCTCATAATTACAGTTCAAAACCTTGAACTTTGAGTGCACTGTGGATGTTTGAATGTTTGCTGAAAAGTCGAAAATTTTGTATGACAGGCCTTACGTTTATGACGTCATAGCGGAAAATCTATCATGGCGGCAAAGTATCGGATAGTACCCTCTTAAACCAGAATTCAACGAGCTTTCCAGCGGTGCAATCCGCTTCTCTGTACGACGAATAGTTTCCGAGCTATAGCCCCATTTTCAAAATTAACGTTTTACGTCATGACGTCATTGACGTTGAACGTAGCGCGTTGAAACTTGGTATAGGGCTGTATAATAATATTTCACATAGGTTCTCATAATTACAGTTCAAAACGTTCAAATTTGAGTGCATTGTGGATGTTTGAATGTTTGCTGAAAAGTCGAAAATTTTGTATGACAGGCCTTATGTTTATGACGTCATAGCGGAAAATCTATCATGACGGAAAAGTATCGGACAGTACCCTCCTAAACCAGAATTCAACGAGCTTTCCAGTGGTGCAATCCGCTTCTCTGTACGACGAATAGTTTCCGAGATATAGCTCCATTTTTAAAATTGACGTTTTACGTCATGACGTCATTGACGTTGAACGTAGCGCGTTGAAACTTAGTATGTGGCTGTATATTAATATTTCACATAGGTTCTCATAATTACAATTCAAAACCGTCAAATTTGAGTGCACTGTGGATGTTTGAATGTTTGCTGAAAAGTCCAAAGTTTTGAATGACAGGCCTTACGTTTATGACGTCATAGCGGAAAATCTATCAGGGCGGAAAAGTATCGGACAGTACCCTCCTGAACCAGAATTCAACGAGCTTTTTAATGGTGCAATCCGCTTATCTCTACGACAAATACTTTCCGATATATGGTCCCATTTAAAAAATTGACATTTTACGTCATGACGTCATTGACGTTCAACCGATCTACGTATAACTTTGTTGTTTGATGGATAATATGAACATATATCAGTGTACCAAATTTCAGAACAATCGGTTCAAATTTGACTGCTGTGCGAATTTTTTAAAATTCGCCAATGATGAGAGATAGGGATTTTTCGATTTTTCAATGATTTTTGGTGACGTCATCAATGGACCGATTTTTTTCAAAAACGTGCCGTTCCGTCCTTGGGCGAATATCTTTCCATAGAAAAAGTTTCGAGAAGTTAGCGTTAAAACTGTGGCCGCTAGAGCGCACACAGACATACAAACATACATACAAACAAACAAACAGACAAACATCCGCGAGTGACCAACATACTTGGCGAAAATCGAAGATTTCGCCAAGTAACAAACAGACGAGATACCATTGGCCTAAAGGCCAAACTTGTCGAAATCTTTTTCTACATGCGTGGCCTAATTTAAGCATAATTGAATGAGGTTTCCGACGGTGTAATCCATTTCATTAAGGATTAATACTTACCCAGATACAATCCTATTTCGAAAATGGACGTTTGACGTCATGACGTCATTGTTGTTGAATGTAACGTGTTTAAACTCGGTACATGGATGGGTAATAATATACGACATAGGTTCCCATAATTACAGTCTAATAACTTCAAATTTGAGTGCACATCCGCTTCTCTGTGCGACAAATACTTTCAGATATATAGCCCTTTTTTAAATTGACGTTTTACGTCATGACGTCATTGACGTTGAACGTAGCACGTTGAAACTTGGCATATGGCTGTATATCAGTATTCCACATAGGTTCTCATAATTACAGTTCAAAACGTTCAAACTTGAGTGCACTGTGGATGGTTGAATGTTTGCTGAAAAGTCGAAAATTTTGTATGACAGGCCTTACGTTTATGACGTCATAGCGGAAAATCTATCATGGCGGAAAAGTATCAGACAGTACCCTTCTAAACCAGAATTCAACGAGCTTTCCAGTGGTGCAATCCATTTCTCTGTACGACAAATAGTTTCTGAGATATAGCTCCATTTTTAAAATTGACGTTTTACGTCATGACGTCATTGACGTTGAATGTAGCGCGTTGAAACTTGGTATGTTGCTGTATATCAATGTTTCACATACGTTCTCATAATTACAGCTCAAAACCTTCAAATTTGAGTGCACTGTGGATGTTTGAATGTTTGCTGAAAAGTCGAAAATTTTGTATGACAGGCCTTACGTTTATGACGTCATAGCGGAAAATCTATCAGGGCGGCAAAGTATCAGATAGTATCCTCTTAAACCAGAATTCAATGAGCTGTCCAGTGGTACAATCCGCTTCTCTGTATGACGGATAGTTTCCGAGATATAGCCCCATTTTCAAAATTGACGTTTTACGTCATGACGTCATTGACGTTGAACGTAACGCGTTGAAACTTGGTATATGGCTGTATAATAATATTTCTCATAGGTTCTCATAATTACAGTTCAAAACCTTGAACTTTGAGTGCACTGTGGATGTTTGAATGTTTGCTGAAAAGTCGAAAATTTTGTATGACAGGCCTTACGTTTATGACGTCATAGCGGAAAATCTATCATGGCGGCAAAGTATCGGATAGTACACACTTAAACCAGAATTCAACGAGCTTTCCAGTGGTGCAATCCGCTTCTCAGTACGACGAATAGTTTCCGAGCTTTAGCCCCATTTTCAAAATTGACGTTTTACGTCATGACGTCATTGACGTTGAACGTAGCGCGTTGAAACTTGGTATAGGGCTGTATAATAATATTTCACATAGGTTCTCATAATTACAGTTCAAAACGTTCAAATTTGAGTGCATTGTGGATGTTTGAATGTTTGCTGAAAAGTCGAAAATTTTGTATGACAGGCCTTACGTTTATGACGTCATAGCGGAAAATCTATCATGACGGAAAAGTATCGGACAGTACCCTCCTAAACCAGAATTCAACGAGCTTTCCAGTGGTGCAATCCGCTTCTCTGTACGACGAATAGTTTCCGAGATATAGCTCCATTTTTAAAATTGACGTTTTACGTCATGACGTCATTGACGTTGAACGTAGCGCGTTGAAACTTGGTATTTGGCTGTATATTAATGTTTCACATGGGTTCTCATAATTACAATTCAAAACCTTCAAATTTGAGTGCACTGTGGATGTTTGAATGTTTGCTGAAAAGTCCAAAGTTTTGAATGACAGGCCTTACGTTTATGACGTCATAGCGGAAAATCTATCATGACGGAAAAGTATCGGACAGTACCCTCCTAAACCAGAATTCAACGAGCTTTCCAGTGGTGCAATCCGCTTCTCTGTACGACGAATAGTTTCCGAGATATAGCTCCATTTTTAAAATTGACGTTTTACGTCATGACGTCATTGACGTTGAACGTAGCGCGTTGAAACTTGGTATTTGGCTGTATATTAATGTTTCACATGGGTTCTCATAATTACAATTCAAAACCTTCAAATTTGAGTGCACTGTGGATGTTTGAATGTTTGCTGAAAAGTCCAAAGTTTTGAATGACAGGCCTTACGTTTATGACGTCATAGCGGAAAATCTATCATGACGGAAAAGTATCGGACAGTACCCTCCTAAACCAGAATTCAACGAGCTTTTTAATGGTGCAATCCGCTTCTCTCTACGACAAATACTTTCCGATATATGGTCCCATTTAAAAAATTGACATTTTACGTCATGACGTCATTGACGTTCAACCGATCTACGTATAACTTTGTTGTTTGATGGATAATATGAACATATATCAGTGTACCAAATTTCAGAACAATCGGTTCGAATTTGACTGCTGTGCGAATTTTTTAAAATTCGCCAATGATGAGAGATAGGGATTTTTCGATTTTTCAATGATTTTTGGTGACGTCATCAATGGACCGATTTTTTTCAAAAACGTGCGGTTCCGTCCTTGGGCGAATATCTTTCCATAGAAAAAGTTTCGAGAAGTTAGCGTTAAAACTGTGGCCGCTAGAGCGCACACAGACATACAAACATACATACAAACAAACGAGAGCCCCTAGGGCACCCACTTGCCGGAACGCATACTCATAATATTTGACAGGTTTCAATGAATTTGAAATTTCCAACTGTATCCTATTCAATATGGTGCACTGATGTTTCCAACTGTATCCTATTCAATATGGTGCACTGAACTTTGTACTCGACCTTGATATTGACTTGTGGCGAACCTCTCAAGGTCAAGGTCAAAGGTCACATTCAAGGTCACTCATGAAAGGCCTTTTAATATGCCACAATATGGTCTTAGTTTGAACTCTCTGCGACGATTAGTTCCGAAGTTATGGCCATTTATGTGATTTTGACCTTTCTCTTGACCTTGCCCTCGACCTTTGACCTTGAGTCACGAAAATTGTGCATTGTCTGTGTATGAAGACATATATTTTACCTGTATAATTCCATCAGAATCGAACAAGGTTTGTGGACACTATGACCATTTGAAAGTTCGAAAAAATTACGTTTATGACGTCACTGTGACGTCAATAAACGTCACATCTCAAAACTGATGAGAAAGTATGTACCAGGGAGTCAAGACCTTTCATTTGATATACTACTTGATAGGTTTCAGTTAGTTTTGAAATTTGACCTTGAAGTTTTCCTCATATGACCTTATTTTCCTGACCAAGTTCAAGGTCAATCATGAAATTGACATATACGCTCGATTGCTATGTCTCTTCTGAATGATATGGTTCGAATTTCATGAACCTACAACAATTCAAATGGATGTTATTACCGGAAACGTGTTTTTCTGGGATTTCGATGACCTTGACCTTGACCTTTGACCTTTGTACTTTAGTTACTAGAGGTCATTACTGTCAATATGCACATCAAGGTTTAAGAGATTCCATACAGTATTGACGATGTTATGGCCTTTTGAAATTTCGGAAATTTGACGTTTATGACGTCATTGTGACGTCAGTGTACGTCGCAGCGCCGAAAATAAGGTATCACTGCAATCAGGGGGCCAAGACCTTTCCAACGATATACTACTCGATATGATTCGCTGACCTTCGTACTTGACCTTGACATTCACCTCATGGCGAACTTCTCAAGGTCAAGGTCAAATGTCAAGGTCAAGGTCACAAAAGATAGAACTCGAGTTTATCTACAATATGAACTTGGTTTGAAGTCTCTATAACGAATAGAACCGGAGTTATGGCCACTTATGTGTTTTTAACATTTTGCATGACCTTGACCTTGACCTTTGACCTAGAATCACCAAAAACGTGCAGTCGCGAACCATCATCCTAGAGAATATGCACACCAAGTTTGGGGAGAATCAAGAGAAAATTGTGGACGCTAGAGGGGGCACAAACAAACAAACAAACAAACACACAAACCGACAAACCAACCGACCAACATACTTGCCGGAATGCAAGTAACAAACAGACGAGATACCATTGGCCTAAAGGCCAAACTTGTCGAAATCTTTTTCTACAGACGTGGCCTAGTTTAAGCATAATTGAATGAATCTTGGTATATCGCTGTATATTAATATTTCACATAGGTTCTCATAATTCCAGTTCAATACCTTTAAATTTGAGTGCACTGTGGATATTTGAAAGTTTGCTGAAAAGTCGAAAAAACCATTTATGACAGGCCTTACGTTTATGACGTCATAGCGGAAAATCTATCATTGCGGAAACGTATCGGACAGTATCCTTCTAAACCAGAATTCAACGATGCTTTCGAGTGGTGCAATCCGCTTCTCTGTGTGGCAAATACTTTAAGATATATAACCTCATTTTTAAAATTGACGTTTTACGTCATGACGTCATTGACGTTGAACGTAGCGCGTTGAAACTTGGTATATGGCTGTATATTAATATTTCACATAGGTTCTCATAATTACAGTTCAATACCTTTAAATTTGAGTGCACTGTGGATATTTGAAAGTTTGCTGAAAAGTCAAAAAACTTGTATGACAGGCATTACGTTTATGACGTACTAGCGGAAAATGTATCATGGCGAAAAAGTATCGGACAGTACCCTCCTAAACCAGAATTCAACGAGCTTTCCAATGAAGCAATCCGCTTTTCTGTACGACAAATATCTCCCGATATATAGCTCCATTTTGAAAATTGACGTTTTGTGTCATGACGTCATTGACGTTGAACGTAGCGCATTGAATCTTGGTATATCGCTGTAGTTTAATATTTCACATAGGTTCTCATAATCACAGTTCAATACCTTTAAATTTGAGTGCCCTGTGGATATTTGAAAGTTTGCTGAAAAGTCGAAAATTTTTTATGACAGGCCTTACGTTTATGACGTCATAGCGGAAAATTTATCAGGGTGGAAATGTATCGGACAGTACCCTCCTAAACCAGAATTCAACGAGCTTTCGAGTGGTGCAATCCGCTTCTCTGTGCAACAAATACTTTCAGATATATAGCCCCTTTTTTTAAATTGACGTTTTACGTCATGACGTCATTGACGTTGCACGTAGCATGTTGAAACTCGGTCTATGGCTGGGTGATAAAGTTCCACATACGTTCTGATAATAACAGTCTATTACCTTCAAAATTGAGTGCACTGTGGTTGTTTGAAAGTTTCCTGAAACGCCGAAAAACTTGTATGACAGGCCTTACGTTTATAACGTCGTAGCGGAAAATCTATCATGGCGGAAAGTATCGGACAGTACCCTCCTAAACCAGAATTCAACGAGCTTTCCAATGGTGCAATCCGCTTTTCTGTACGACAAATATCTATCGATATATAGCTCCATTGTTAAAATTGACGTTTTACGTCATGACGTCATTGACGTTGCACGTAGCGTGTTGAAATTCGGTATATGGCTGGGTAATAAAGTTCCACATACGTTCTCATAATTACAGTCTATTACCTTCAAAATTGAGTGCACTGTGGTTGTTTGAAAGTTTCCTGAAACGCCGAAAAACTTGTATGACAGGCCTTACGTTTATGACGTCATAGCGGAAAATCTATCATGGCGGAAAAGTATCGTACAGTACCCTCCCAAACCAGAATTCAACGAGCTTTCGAATGGTGCAATCCGCTTCTCTGTGCGACAAATACTTTCAGAAATATAGCCCCATTTTTAAAATTGACGTTTTACGTCATGACGTCATTGTTGTTGAACGTAGCGCGTTGAAACTTGGTTTATGGCTGTATATTAATATTTCACATAGGTTCTCATAATTACAGTTCAAAAACTTCAACTTTGAGTGCACTGTGGATGTTTGAATGTTTGCTGAAAAGTCGAAAATTTTGTATGACAGGCCTTACGTTTATGACGTCATAGCGGAAAATTTATAAGGGCGGCAAAGTATCGGATAGTACCCTCTTGAACCAGAATTCAACGAGCTTTCCAGTGGTGCAATCCGCTTCTCTGTACGACGAATAGTTTCCGATATATAGCCCCATTTTTGAAAATTGACGTTTTACGTCGTGACGTCATTGACGTTCAATTGATTCGAGTGAAACTTCGTAGGTTGATGGATAATATGAAAATATATCAGTGTACCAAATTTCAGAACAATCGGTTTGAATTTGACTGCTGTGCGAATTTTTTAACATTCGCCAATGATGAGAGATAGGGATTTTCGATTTTTCAATGATTTTTGGTGACGTCATCAATGGACCGATTTTTTTCAAAAACGTGCGGTTCCGTCCTTGGGCGAATATCTTTCCAAGGAAAAAGTTTCGAGAAGTTAGCTTTAAAACTGTGGCCGCTAGAGCGCACACAGACATACAAACAAACAAACAGACAAACATCCGCGAGTGACCTACTTGGCGAAAATCGAAGATTTCGCCAAGTAACAAACATCCGCGAGTGACCAACATACTTGGCGAAAATCGAAGATTTCGCCAAGTAACAAACAGGCAAACAGACAAACTCAACTGACCAACATACTTGACGAAATTTAATTTCGTCAAGTAACAAACAAGCAAACAAACAGACATACAAACGGACAGACCCAATTGCAATACCCTCGCCCCCCTACGGGGCGAGGGTAATAAATCACCCTTTTCTCATTGATGTCCTACAGTAAATATAGTAAATTGTTGTGATGCTAACTGTGTAGATGGTTGTATGAATTGTTGTGAAATGCCTATATATTCATTTGGTGAGTGCGTCATGATGTAACTTTGAACATTTTATGTATGGTATTGAGTTAACTTTTTTTTGTGGGAAGACAATAGCTCTGGGTATATTGCTTTAACTGGAAGAGATGGAATGGTGTTGTTCTGTAGAACACATCACAGATCTTACACACTAAATGTCACGAAGTCCTCGAACCATACATATCTAATAGTCTGATAATTCCGTAGCGTAGAACGGTCAGCGAACTGGTCTGTTCCCTCACTACGACAACACCACGTCTGTAATCCAATAAAGGACAGCAATCAAGTTTCCACCAGGCTGTAACCTAATCGTGACACACAGATAGATTGTGTGGACGGTGTTTGTAAGATCCGCTAATGCTGAGACACAATTGCACAGGTCGCCGGCCGATGTGGGGGCATCGTTGGTATTTACCGATGTTCCGGCCGTCGGTGATAGTTTCCTATATCTTTCGATTGGTCATGAAACCACCAAGCATTGTCCACCGGTGACCGCTATATTGACCTTCGATCGCGCGTTCGTTACAATCTCAAGAATATCAAGAAAGACTGACCAACCAACGATGCCCCACCGGAGACCGCATGATACCCTACTGGTACCTGCTCAGTGACCGTATGATATGTACAAATCGGCCGATTATCTGTAGGACACCTTCCGGACATTTAGCTACCCACATTGGTCGGCCGAAAAATTTGGTCCATCCCATCGGCACTTGGTGGGCATCTGAAGGGGCTCTGAGCGGTCGTTGGCAGGCGTGCTAGCGATTCACTACCGATGTCTTTTTTTTCATCGGTCACCGCAAGAAAATAACTGCGTTATTTTCTTCCGATGCCTACCCCAACGTGTCTACGATGTTCGATAGTTGCTCGGTGGCCACGGATGATCTTCCCGCGCTCGGTGGGTGACCGGTCGAAATGGCTATATTTCAGCCTCTTCGGGCATCGTATCCTCATCGGCATAGGCATCGGTGCAAATGTGACCCAGACATAAGTGTATTGTATTTTCGGTATTTACCTGGCAGACAATAGAGCTTGAGGGACGAAATGAGAGACGAAGTCAGAGTCAATATTATAATGAGTTATTGATAGTTATTTTATGATATTTATCACAATAGTATGATTATACTTAATGTAATTGTGTTATTTACGTGGTCAATATTTTATGACATATTAACTGTATATTAGTGCCAAACTAGGTGAAATCATTAGAGGTTTGGAGTCAACTTGAGTAGAATTATTGTTTCACATGCAATAATATGTAACGTGTAACGTCACGTGAACATGATAATAACTGGATAATCATTTCGGAATAACACTGATTATCTTTTAATAAACACTGTTGTCAGACCTGTGCACATCACAACAATAATCCTTAACCACTATATTCTCCAAAGCAATAAAAATGTTTTCATTTCTAAATGTTTCGCGAAACATTGCAGATTTTCCCTGAGTTATTAGTAAAGTTTATAAAAGCATCGCCAATCTCGCAGTATCAATTATTTCTAAAATTAACTACTACAGCTGTGTTGGTGTCTCTGAAACGATAGCCACCAAGATCAAACCAAGCTCAGCAGAGAACTCCCGATAAGAAGTGTGTAACATGGGATACAGCAAAAACAAATACAGAAAAGAAAACCAGAACTGGTTTATATAAGAAAGGTGATTCGAATTCTGTTCTTTATGTTTACATTTCCAAACGTAGGAATGAATGGGCTCTGCACCTGAATAATATCTTCCGAAAGCACAATAAGAAGGTGGAGAAACCCTTGTGAATATCTGAATATCCTCATATATTCAAGTTCAACGACACCCTTTGACGAGGATTTATCATAACGCTCTCAACCTGTATATATTCATAGATTGGCGCCATGCAGCGATGCCTTCAAGCAATAAGACCACAGTTGTGTTTTAATTGTGTTTTATTTTTAATTACCATACAATCTTCCCATTTAGTGGACAGAATGTGAAAAACATTTAGTGGAAAGAATGTGAAAAACATGGATAATGTATTGTTACTGAGAACAGTCCCGAGTTTGGTAATTATTTTGATACCATCCTAAGGAACTTGAAAAAGATAAAACACATGATCCCTTCCTAAGGAATCAGAAAAAAAGATAAAACGATATCTTTGCTAGAATAGAATAGAATAAAACTTTATTTAACGTCGGTATAATAAAAGCAAATAACATTAGCTTTGCAGCTATTGACCGACAATGACAAGGATGATATGATTAATATACAGATGATAACAGATGAGGAAAAAAAACACACAAAAAAAAAACATTGACATTGAAGTTTGACATTGACATGTGTGCGTAAAAACAGTGATAGCACGATACTTCCATTCGATTTCTTTCCATACTTGAATACATAATTTAGAATAAGATTTCAGTTTTGTGACAGTACACAAACATAGCACCAAGGGTGCTGTAGCTTACCGGCAATCATGTGAATTGCGTAGAATACTGAATACATATGAATTGTTACACTGATGTTAAAATCAATATGTTAAAACATCTTTGTAAATGTTGATATAAACACATTTTCTGTATGGACTATAATACGAAATTAAATTACATCCTGAAAAATTTTTTTTGTTAATGACAAATTTTCACAGATAGTCGATTCAAAGGCAACAAAACTTATACACATCACAAACGTACATAAGGATAATCTTATACATGATTTTGAAGGTCAAATTCAAAGTCACCACTCAAACAGCAATATATGATTTTCCCATTTGAATGTGCCAATACTTAGGCTCTACCTTGAAGTTTTCTATGAGATTACTCTGCATAGCTCCCATTATGAAGGAAAAATTGGGTGAAATTTTCTAAGTCCGAAACAATTTTCAATGGCCAAAAAAAAAAATTTTTTTTTTTACTCAAAACGAATAGTGACTCGATTTGGGACCAAAAGAAATTTTTTTGCCGACTCGTCAAAAAATCAAATGGCCGCCCCACGCAGACCGTCATTTCAAAGGCAACGAAATTTATACACATCACAAAGGTACATAAGAAGAACCTTATACATGATTTTGAGGAAAACTGTCTGAATAGATTTCGAGAAAATGACCACCAAAGGCTAAATTCATCGTTTTTTCAACAAAAAAGGTAGTTTTGACCTTTCAAGGTCATTGAAGGTCAAATTCGAGGTCACCACTCAAACCGCAATATATGATTTCCCATTTGAATGTGCCAATACTTAGGCTCTATCTTGAAGTGTTCTATGAGATTACTCTGCATATCTCCCATTATGAAGGAAAAATTGGGTGAAATTTTCAAAGTCCAAAAAAATTTTCAATGGTCAGAAATTTTTTTTTATTTTTTTTTGCTGGAAATGGCTCAAAACGAATAGTGACTTGATTTGGGACAAACAAATTTTTTCTCGCCGACCCGTCAAAAAATCAAAATGGCCGCCACACGCAGACCGGCGATTCAAGGGCAACGAAACTTATACATGTCATAGAGGTACATGAGAGGAATGTTTTGAAACAAAACTCTCAAAACTGAGATGCCGACGGGCATGCCAAAGTCCGAAATTGGCAATTTTTCGTCAAAAATGGCCGCCAAATCGGCAAAAACGATTCAATCAAAAAAAATTAAAAAACGTTTTCAGATATTGGCCTAAGGTTCATTCTGACAAATTTATGGGGAAATTCATCATGCCAAAAGAAAGTTACAGATCCGGACGGACGACGGACGACGGACGAAAAACCACGATAATAGCTTATCGGCCCAAAGGGCCGGTAAGCTAAAAATTGCAACAGGAACATGTACATATAGGACCTTCCCATTTGGTGACATTACGTTTGAATTTCCTATAGCCTGTGATACTTTTCAAATCATTTGGCAATTCGTTCCACAGAACTGCTCCTTCGTACCTAATTGTACTTTTTCCATATTTAATTGTGTTAAATTTGGGTGGTGACAGAGGGAGTAAACATTTCGTATCATATCTCGTTTCCTTAATTTTGAACATGCGCGACAAGTATTGGGGACCGTTATGGGTATGGTTCAGTAATCTGAACAATTGGAGTGCAATAAGTCTAAGCCTCTGTACATATAACAATGATTTGCCGCTTCGATTTCTTAGATCGCTATATGACGAATGAAATTCATTAAAAACAAATCTTAGAGCTCTTTCTTGGATTTTCTCAACTTTTTGCATGTTTTTCAGACTGCAATTATGCCACACTAGTGGGCAGTAATTGAATTGTGATAAAATAAAACTTTCAAAAAGCATTAGTTTCCCTTTACAGTCCAAAGTTTTCGACAGCCGTCCTAGAACACCTAAATATTTACCAGCCCTCTTGCATGTTTCGGAAATATGAATATCGAAATTCAAGGTATGGTCAACATTGACCCCCAGTAGTTTTACAGATCCCTCCGGCTTGAGAGTAACACTGTTATTTATCATCAGGGGCACATCAAGTTTATCTTTATGGAAAACAATGAACTGAAATTTGGAAGCATTGGCCTGTAAATAATTGTTTTCAAACCATTTCATCATAATAACTGATGCCGATTTGATATTAGTGACCACTTTGTCAATATTGTCTTCGTGGACACAAATTGTATTATCGTCTGCATAGTTATAAATATCGCATATATTTTCAAGAGCATACATCAAATCGTTGGAATATATATTGTACAAAAAAGGACCCATTTTGGAACCTTGTGCAGCCCCCTTTTTTATTATCGCCCATTCGCTTCTATCTTGTCCAATTTTAACTCTCTGCATTCTACTTTGAAAATAGCTACTTAAAGTTGGAATCAATTTTAAAATCAGCCAAATTTAGCATTCTTGTTTGTCACGCGTTCGACAACAGATTCTCAGAAAATTGCCGTTAATCGTGCATGAAAACAGTGGATAGTGAATGATCGGCCTGCCTACATTGCCGGTTGCCACAGTATCTAGACAAATACCAATGACGTCATCAGACTGTGTATAGAACTCGCCCAAAAGGCGGGCCGCTTTTAGGAAAAATATGATGCAAATCTTGATTTGGAAACTCAATTTAGGCACGTAATACACATTTTCAGACCCGAATTTGTACGATTTCTCATTCTATAGACAAAATAAAGCTATCTCAGAATGAATAAATTTTGTCAATTCTAAAAGTGATTATAGCTTTAACAACATACAAGCATCTAGCTCAAACCCATATGCGTTCAGCTTCGCAATCATTAGCCCGTGTGGCAGACAGTCGAAGGCTTTAGACATGTCTGTTAACAAAGCAGCACTAATTTTTTTGTTATCAAGGGGTGATTTACATCGATCTACTAAATTTAAGAGAACACTTTCGCAACTGTATCCCTTTCTAAATCCGGATATATTACTTGACAAGATATTTTCTACGTAGTTGTCCATTTGATCTATCAGAAGACTTTCAAAGATTTTTGATAAACGTGGCAAAATACTTACGGGCCTGAAATTGGACTTATCTAATGTACTATTTTTCTTGTGTATGGGCCTCACTTCAGCCTGCTTCAGATCATCTGGAAATGTGGAAGTAGAGATAGACATATTAATGAGTTTTTGTATTGGCTTAGCCAAAATATCGGCGCCCACCTTCATTAGTTTTGGCGGAATATTGTCATATCCAATGGCTATTTTAATATTGAGACCCTTCAAAATCTTAAGTACCGATTCCTTTGAAACATCCTTGAAGGAGAAAGTCTTGTTTGCAGGTCTAACTTTGATATCTCGTACATTCTCATGATCCGCATGCCTATCTATAATGGAATCAATATTATCACCACGATATATGGAGTGAGCATGCCCGATTTGAGAAGCAACATTTACACAATAATCATTCATAATGTTACACACATCCACAGTATTGTTAACAACTGAGCCATTTTCCATCAATATTATCTTGTCATCATTGTTTGAACCCTTATTCGATATTTGTGGCTTAATATGTTTCCAAAACTGTTTTCCATCGTTCGTGACATTACACTTACTGTTTAAATACTGCTTGACACTTTTTTCCCTTAAATTACTAACCTTACTTCTGTATTTTCTGTACGTTTCCCAGTTTTGTTTAGTCCTCGACTTGTAGTATTTCCGCTTAAGCATATTTTTAACATTTATACATTTTCTAAGCTCAGAGTTCATGTAAGGATTTTGTCTATGCTTTACTAATCTGGATTTCACAGGAGCATGTTCATCAATAACATCTCTAAGCAATGTCTGATACATCCAGTAGGAGTCATTACCATCTTCGAAAACATCACATACATGAAAAGGGATAAATCACAGGGCTTCCAAATATTTCACTTCGTCGAATTTTTTGTAACTTCGATACAAGACTTTTCTACTACCTCTGGCGGCAATATGCATTCTCGTTGCAAAACAAACCATGTTATGGAAGTCACTCAAACCACTATCAAAGCATATTACATTTTGTAGACATTTAGATACATTCGTTATGACAACATCAAGAGTGGGCACTTTACTGTTATAGCACGTAGCATGTTTCACAATGTTTTTGGCCCCGTAAGTTTCGAAGAGTTCCTTCAAACAATTGTATTTAAGAAAATTCACATTGAGATCACCACACATGACATAGTTGTTGTTTTCATTGCTTAGCTTCACGTGTAAACTTTCCATTTTTTCCGTTAAATCTGAATCCTTTACACACGGCTGTTTATACAAATTTCCAAGCAGCCATTTCTTGGACTGAATATGAACTTCTACTATGATATTCTCTAATCTGCCAGATTTGCAATCTGAAACGTCCAAATATTCTCTACGTCTTTGGGGCAGATCATTTCTTATTAATATTATCAACCCCCATGAAACATCAGACACATCTTTTCGGTATAACTTGAAGTGTGGAACACTGAATTGCGGAACAGGAAATGAATCATTAAGTTTAGTTTCCTGTATCATAAGCACATCAATCATTGATTTTCTCAGCGCCTCAGCCAAAGGTCCAAATTTGTGTCTCACGATATTTATATTGAGACTTGCAAATTTCAGATTGCACATGTTTCTCACGTAGTATTCCTTCATTCCTTGATTTCAACATCTCCTATGTGTGCATTATTATTTGTTGTTTCGTCATTCATGCTGTTCATATCCTTAGTATGTATATTATTTACAGTGACACCAATGTCGCCATGCTCCTCTAACTGTAAGATGCTATCCGTTACATTTTCAGTCACGCAATTTGTATCACAGTCATATACATTATGTACAGGGTCATGTCGATTTAAGGCTGGCTGAACGTTTCCCTCATGTATAGGCATTAGGCAAACATTTCGACTGACATAAAATATTCCTTGAGACATTATCAGCATTCATAATATTACAATCATTACAATCACAGTTATATACATTATGTACAAGGCCATGTCGATTCAAATCTGGCTGAAACATCTCCTCACGTATAGGCGAACATTTCGACTGACATAGATTATTCTTTGAGACATTGTCAGCATTCATAATATTCAAATAACTACTAGCATAATCATTTGAGAACATCCTGTTTATCTTATTGTTGGAGTTTTCACATATATCACTGACATCGTCATCATTAAAATCGTTTTTATTTATACATGAACCATCACCCTCGTCTAAAAGTACATGCTGACCGGCTATCCATACGTTGCCGTGTCCCTAGTGGTACAGATGACAGAGTTTCTCTTTGTGTCCGGGGTGGTTACATTTGAAGCAGTATATAGTCCTCCCATGTTGACATCTGTCCTTGAGATGACCCTGTTCACCACTCACAAACAATGGCGGGGATCCGTGGCCTTCTTTGTGACCTCACCGAGCCCCAGTTTTCATCGATATGTTGTTTGAAGTCATCGTAGGTGGCTGTAGGAGATGCTTGCTGATCACGTATCATAGATGTCCGGAATCTATTTATGGTTGGAATGTTTGGACAGCTCCCATCTTGATTAGAACCTCCACACCAGTGTCGACGATGTGTTGGAAACGGCGACCTCCAAGGTGTTGCCCACCATACCACCTGCACACGATGCCTATCACGTCCTTGACGTCGTTTTGCTGTAAGAGGTGGAGAAGCTTCCCACCGGCACCATATTCGCCATCGTCGGCACAGGACGTGGATGGATCACCACTGGATAGGGAATAAGCCATGATCCGGTGCGTCGCTACACTACCGGTCAGATTGCCTCTGACCTGATCCAAAACCAGATTGACATCCTCCAGGTTTTTGACCTCACACGCAAAGGCCTGGAACTTACTGCCTTTGTCATGGCGGACTTTTGAGATTGAAAGATTTAGTGGGACCTTTTTTTCACATTTGATCCGGCTTTGTGGTGCTCGGTTTTGCTGGTTTCGACTTTGTGAGACGAGCAGACTCCTTTGTCCATAGCTTTGATAGAAAGACCAATATTCTTGGCCAGCTTGTTTGTTGCCTTATATGTAAGGTGTATCCCATCGTGTAGGAAATATCCGTCATTCACAGACCCGTCGGCAAGGTAGAAAACCTTGTCATTGTCCACGAAATTGAGGCCGTGTTCTTCGCTTAGAACCTGCAAACCGACATTCACAGTTTGACGTTTCTCGTTGAATTTTTCATCGTTGGATATGCGAGGACATATGATGCAGATAGTTATGTCTGTTGCCTTTGTTTTGTCCCTGATCAGAGCGATTAGACTTTCATATTCCTTGATAATTTCGACCGGTATACTGTCATGTTTTGCACAGTCGTTGCCTCCGATGACAAGGCAGACCTTCTGATACAAGACGTCGCTTGAGAGATCATCAACAGCTGATATAGCGTCAGAGATTACCGCTCCTGGTATGCAGACCACGTCGGTGTCAAGTAGATGTCCACTCGATACACATTTGATGATGCTGCTACCCAGAAGGAGCGTGCGCGTAGGTGACGGCGCCTTTCTAAGACTATCGGCGTTCTGTTGGCGTACAATGTCTAGGGTTTCGTGCATTTTGGACATGCCCGTTTGGGTACTTTCCAGCTTCTCCAGTAGAACCTTCTCTATGACTTCCATACCAGCTATTTTATGACAAGCTGAGTCTAGCTGTCTGGTCAAAGTAGCTATCTGTTGCGTGTCATGTTCTGTCGTTGAGCTGTTTAGTTGGGTTCTGCAGTTATTGGCTACAACGTGATGTGATGCTCAAGATCTAGTGTAAGAGATTGGTATAAATTTCGATATGTCAACTAGACTTTATGACAAACACGATGATTCAAATTTTCCCACAGTACCAGCATACGCTTCACAACATACTCAGAGCTAGTATGAAGCCCTCAACTAGTCTCTAACTGCTGCGACAAAGATATGATTTATCAAGATTACTAACTGCTTCTATAAAGTTATACAGTCTGGACAAATAACTAATTCTATGATATGTATGCAGCGAAAATTGTTTGCTTATTAGTTCTTATTTTAATTCAAGCCGAGAGCCACATGTGGAGCAAAGATGCTCATTCCGAAACCTGACTCCACCCCCTTGTGGCTATATATGGGAGATCATGAAGTTTTTTGCAGTTTTCTGATTTTGCCTGACATTGGATTTTTGGATAACATACTTGGCATCAATCACTTGAAATACTGCATTCTTGGGATTGGTTTCATGTCTATTTTAAATACTGAATCTTCCAGTAAAATGGAATTACCATACTTCAATGAATGTTGTTGTATTTGTGTAGAGAATCCCGCAAAATCTTCGATTAAAAATTAGGTAATGTACTGTAACAGTACATTTAATGAAGATAACGAGATACTATTTGTTTAGCAATTCTCCTATCGACACTATGTCACTACAATGAAGTGGCTAATATCAGAGTATCTGATGTGACGGTCAGTCGGAAACACTTCTAGAAGACACTTGTCAGTCCTCCATAGGTGCGAGGCAACATGACAACTGTTCAAATACGGTGAATGAACAGCTAAATTTGTGCAGTGTTTATGTTGCACAAAGCGACTTTTGTTATGTTTGATGGGTGAATAAGAATTGATTGGTGCATGGTCTTGGTTGTTATAAAATTATATTAGATTAGATTAGATTATACTGACGTAACCCTGTAAGGGAACTTGCCTTACCACCATCCGACCAACTTTGGTCCGCGATATATTGGTGGCGCGTCGCCGCAGTGCAGCGCCTGGCATATTTTTGGTTCCCGTGTATGAATGTAGTGTATGGACGGGATTTTCTGGTGTACTGCATTGATGGGTATTTGTAGCGCGGCCCATGACAGATCCGGGTGCGCCTAGTGAACTAGGTTTCTGCCCCTTCACCACCGCCGATACACCGAGTGCAGCTGTCTACAATGTATCACCTGGTCAACATATTAGTGTCCGCTCCAGGCCGACGGACTGACAAGTGAGGGGTACCCTTGATCCGCTGAGTGAATTTTGATCGCCGAGAGCGGGGCTCGAACCCGCCAACGACGAACATTGAATTCCCTTCAGCAGCGGGCGAACGACTTAGTGCGTTGCGCCAGGGCCACTTCCAAAAAATGTCCATATGTTTATCTGATGAGTGCTTCATAATTTAAAGATGTGCATATGGGTTAAGCTTTTCTGTTCATGTTTATTATGTATTGAGTGAATTTTTTTATTCAAATGGATATTACACATCTGAAACCAGGCGAATCTAGGTTGCGTTTCCAAACTTCTTCAATGTAAGTATCAATCTATTACCACCAATAGTCAGATTTTGATGATGCCAAAAACAAACGTAAAATAGAACATTTTGGAATAGGAAATAGGCCCGACCAAATAGTTTATCCAAAGACACACTGGCGTCATCAGGGGCAGACAGTGTGGTAAATGTAGTTGTTTCTACTGTACACCTGATGGAATTAGTATACAACTGCCCAACAACCTATGAAAATAATTTAGAAATCTGAAACAAACCCCATGGAATAGATATATGACAAGTACATAAGTACCTAATCACAAGCCAGAAGGCTACTGAGTTGATGGTATCCTCGGGGACAGATTCAACGTCAGCCAGCAGTGACACCGACTCAGTGGTATGAATGTAAGTATCAATCTATTACCACCAATAGTCAGATTTTGATGAAGCCAAAAACAAACGTAAAATAGAACATTTTGGAATAGAAAATAGGCCCGACCAAATAGTTTATCCAAAGACACACTGGTGTCATCAGGGGCAGACAGTGTGGTAAATGTAGTTGTTTCTACTGTACACCTGATGGAATTATTATACAACTGCCCAACAACCTATGAAAATAATTTAGAAATCTGAAACAAACCCCATGGAATAGATATATGACAAGTACATAAGTACCTAATCACAAGCCAGAAGGCTACTGAGTTGATGGTATCCTCGGGGACAGATTCAACGTCTGCCAGCAGTGACACCGACTCAGTGGTATGAATGTAAGTATCAATCTATTACCACCAATAGTTAGATTTTGATGATGCCAAAAACAAACGTGAAATAGAACATTTTGGAATCTTCAGCAATTTACCTGCTCAATTTCATATGATAATGGCAGGTCTACAACATATCGTGAATATCATAGACCTGGATGATTTACTATGCCTCGAAGGCAAAAGTTAATGTCTTCTGCAAAACGACGTTCATGATCATCCATTATATAGCGAAGACGATGGATAGCTCGTTCCTTGCAAATCTAGTTAGATTATGAAAATTTCATGACATATGACACTAGGCCACACTGCGTTGGTTCATCTCTACCACAAGGTCAAATCCGTAATCCAATAGATCGTGTGGAAGGTGTTGGTAAAACTTGCTAAGATGTGTATTTCCGGTAATTCCCTGGGAAAAAAATGGGACTGAAAGATTATAGATCGCGAGGCGGTCCTGATTGTGAGGGCAAAATTAGTCAGCTTCATGTATGAAGAAAAACAGTGTTGTTGATTTGATTCAGGTTTACAATGCATCGTGGCATGAAATCGTTATTCAAAAGTACCGGTTGTATATTGAATGATAATATAGCTTTTTGAGCGTGGCAGCATCACTCAGTCCGGTGGTGAAAGTGTAAGTCATCTTTGATAGGAATTTAACTAACCTATATGTGGTCGTATTAAGATGGTGAAACCCTGCCGATTGTTGGCAGTAAATTTCACGACTTTAGTACCGCATACAAAATATGAGCATTTGTCACAAAACTTCTGGTAGTCCGAAGTGACTTTTTGCAGTTGGAGTGAATAGATGAGTCATTTTCTTGTTTTAGAAAAATACAATCTTCGACCTGAAACGTCTGGATCATTCCGGATCATAACGATAAAGTTGGTACATCCGTTCTCAATATCAACCACGTAATCTTTAGAATACATCGACTTTTTACATAGTGGAGCAGTCAGTGTCTATGAGCCGAGAATTACTTTTTGAATTTACAGCCTACATTTGTCACAAAATGCCCGACTGTCTTTGACACATTTACGAAATGCGCCATTTTCAAAATATCACGTGGATTTGGACAACGCACAGACTTGAAATATCATCTATTATTTTGATGATTTTCAAAGAATAGCTGACTTACTTGGGATTGGTACATCGTAGACTCCATAACGAGCTATCCACAGCCATGTGACATTGCGTTTTCCCCCGTAAAATTGAGTCTGAACATCGGCTACTTTCAACGTCAGGTACCACGAAATCGTGTTTACATATTTCCCAGGTCAAAGTTTAATGTATCCTTACGCGAGACTTATCTTTGGTCATGTCGATTCTGGTAATCTGTCTAATCCATTGATCACACCAAATAATCCACTTTCTGAATACTGAACGGGACTACGGCAGGAAATGTTCGCAGTATGACACATTACATGTGTTTTGTAATATCAATTGGTAGCGGTCATCCTCGGAATATTTCCTTCGGTTGTGAAGACCATATTTTGCGACTATGAGATTCGGTAGCTTCGTCTCCAAATGTTTTCCCGCGAGGCACCAACAGTCCCATGTGTTATGCATGTATATCGGCATATGACGGAGGTAATCCCAGAATTATGTACATAATCGAAGACATATTAGTTCATAGACAAAGAATTGTTGTAGATCGGGGAATGACAAACACTGAAAACCATGTTTCCAGACGATAACTGACATATCGCTCAACACGTGAGTTTGTATTCGCTCCGGTGAGAAAGCCGTTGAAATCCGTGCACGGAGTTTTGAGTTCAATGTGAAGAGCAACACTCTCTAGCTGCTCAAGTCCAGTCTCGGTCAGTGATCGCATGCAACCACACGGAAAATCGTCGAGCACATGTCCTGGGCGGATTATTAACCCTCTTTCGACCCTTCTTGCGCATTGGGAGTTCATTTTGACAAATAGATAATATAATATTATATTTATTCAGGTACGTACATGTAATTTAAGCATTCTGTATATTGGAGCCCCGTCTCTATCAACACTGATGAAGTATCTATGAGTACCTATTCCATAAGTTCGTGGTTAAATACATTTCGATAACAAAATGAAACTGTATGTAGATGTATATCTATATGTATGTCAAGAAATTTAAATCAGGTGCCCTGATTGGCACAAGTATATAAGGTTATTATCAATAAGCAGCTATATGAGTTATTCATATCACCAACATATATATATGTCTCTAAATCAACAAGTTTACTTGATTGTAATATTCCAATGATCAATTCAAGGCAATGTGATTGGTATCAGCAACAGAATAGAGTGCCATGTGACAAATCCATCATCTCATATTTTTCTGACTCCAGATGACTCCAGATGTTGCTGACAACTCCACACCACTTTCCTGACAGCTCAACCAGAAGACAACACAACCAGAAGCTTCATAAATCCTGGTTCAAGTCTCAATCAGAAGACAGGCAATAGCATCTCCACACCACTTGACTGATCCCCCAATGACAGGCACCCAGGAGCAATCATTCAGTTGGCCAACAATATGGATGTCAAAGCATAACAACAACTTGTGTTTTGAAGTTTGCACCAATATATACATGTATATTAAACAATATATATATAAATTCAAATTAAGTGCATGTTGGATCTGTAATTCTGAAACACCTGTAGAGAATTGCACACCACCATTTTGGGTATTGTAATGTCACTATAAGGCAATTGGATATCTTATACAACAGCAATTTGGGGATTCAATGGCCAATTAATAATATTTTCATATTTTATATTTTAATGGATAAAGTGGCCAACACATTGTATGTATCAAAAATTTGTTATTGATACACATGTGTAGGTCAGAAATACATTATGAAGATTTGAATGGCAGTGTATCAAGTGGCCATGTGCAATATTGTTTGCCAATTATGATTAATTCATAATCTTTTTGATTGGTATTATATTTGATTTATTTTGTTCTTGTTTACCTTCCATGTACAAACTTTGTAAGATAAACATATGGATAAGGAGTATACTACCAAATACACTATTTATTCATGACATTTCTTGTCTGGTATGTTTGATATCATACCTGTGAGCCATGTATGTCAAAAGATGAATTGTACTAATAAAATGCTACCACTGTGTGAATTTCATATCAATTATGTTGACACAACCCATGTGCAATAATGATACTTTAATGTCACATGTAATCATGATGACAATGAATCAAAAGCCTGGTGATATCTACATTTACATGTTATTGGGATCAGGATGTATCCTGTATCTAGCTTGGGGTTTCTGTTCTTTGTATGCATAGACCGAGCATTATGCACAATAGGGTCAGTGAAGACATACATGTACTGTTAGTTATTCGATGAACACAGAGTGTTATGAATTATGCCGAATGCAAGAAGATTTTACTTCCCCAGAAGTTTTAAACTTATAACTGTCACTTTGGAAATACGGGTTATTATTTGCATTGATCAGGTGAATAGAGTAGTGCCATGGCCCAATGCACACAGAAGCCCTAGCATGTAGCAGTCTACATGTAAAGGCCAGTGTGAATTGTGCACAGTGGAGCATATGATATTGAAGTCTCCCTCTCACTGTGGCAGTGTCTTGAAGGGTTAAAAAATAGTGCCTGTGCTGGCCACTTGGGAAAATTTTTTAGTTGTCCATAAATGTCTGAACTTCAAAAATCATTTGTGATGCAATGGATTTGAATTTCAAAAAAATATTTCTCGGCTCATAAACTAGCATATGTAGTAATGCTCAGAAAAATACTAGGAACATTCGTAATCGACTTTTTCCACAAGAACGGATGTCCTGAAATTTTGGTGGTCAATTTCACCAGTTTTAACATAAGATGCATAATAACTGCGCGTAAAATGCTTTAAATTAGTTATTAACATGATAATATAACATTTATGTGAAATATGTGTTCATTTCTTCAAGAAAAAACATTTTCAAAAATATTCAGTGCGCATCACGGACTAAAATATGGCGAGGGTAACAACCCCTTAACGCGGTAAAAGTGTTTATAAAGTGATCAAACTAACTGTGTAATAATGCAGATCGCCCCTAACAACATCACATACGACCGAGAGTACGATCGCTGAGATATGACTCACGATCATAGGAATAATCGTGAGCCCACTCACAAAACCTTGGACTCCCTGCTTCTTCAAACCTCGAAACCAACGATTCGTATGACGTATCGAGCAATCCTCTGTGATCTACACTCTAGGTGAAGCCATCGGTTGACGAGAGTCTAACCGAGAAGTCATGACCGCCGTCGGAAAGCGACAAATGATCTGCTTCCAGAGACTTCGAGGAAGCACTTGTCCAACTTGCCTGAGACAAGGGCCACTGGAACGAAACTCCCAACTAAGGTTGGGGAAAATCAGCCCGCAATTCTTCAACTCCCTTCATCTCGGCAAGACAAAAGGTCTTGCAACTAGGTGGAGCAAGCTCCGCTGATGAAGTAACTCTATGAGCCAGTACTGCAGAGAGTCCTGGCAACCCACGACTCTGAAGGGAACTCAATGACTGTACAAAAAAACTTTGCACAACCAAGTCAGCTATGTCTTGCGTCAATCCTATATTCCTGAATGAACCATGGCCAAAATGATTTCAGCTCCCTTAGCCAAATATTATCTGGATCCTCGCTTATTTCGTAGTTACACAGCTTACAAGTCGCACTTCGTTTGACAGTCTGGTTTTGTAATACCAGCGGTGGTGGGTGATGAAGGAGCTAAACAAACCCATTCTCAGGAGTTTGGTCAACTCCTCATACTGAAAAATTAAATGGACGAGACTAATGAAGGTCATCATTGATTAGTATTGAAACATTTGTTTGAAGATATCAGATCAATCTTGACCTCAAAAACTCAGTAGTATTCTGAGTAGTAAGGCACTACCATGTACTCTCACATATGAAATAAATAAAATATATTCCTGGATTGATCATGCTTAAAACAGGTTCGGCTCCCTTGGCCAAATTTTATCTGGATCCTCACCTACTTCCCTTGAAGTACCTTTTGGCTTCTGAAGAACTACCAAATGTAAGTATCAATGTATTGCCACCAATGCGACTAGATTTTGATGATATATTTTACAATAACAAATTTGAAATACAACATTTTCTAAACAGAAACAAAGCCCGGCCAAATAGTTTATCCAAAGACACACTGGCGTCATCAGGGGCAGACAGTGTATTAGATGTAGTTGTTTGTACTGTACGCCCGATGGAATTAGTATGCAATTGCCCACCAACCTATGAAAAATAAATTAGAAATCCGAAACAAACCCCATGAGATATATGTATGTCAAAAACCTAATAACAAGCCAAAAGGCTACTCAGTTCATGGTATCGAGGGGCGGGTAGTTGCACAGCCTGCAAATTGCGGTGGGTTGGACAGTCTGGTCTTGTGGCACCACCGGCTCCCTCGGCCTCACATGTAGCTTGCAAAAGCCCCTTTCCCGACGGTGGTGGGTTGTTTCTGTGTGGGCAACCTCAGAGTTCACCAAATCCTTTCTCAGGGGTTTGGTCAACTCCTCCTCCTGGAAAATAAAATGAAAAAAACTTTGTAGTGCGGCTTCAAAAAGGCAGAAATGGATTCCTTCCACCCTAGAGTTTTTTTTAGGTTACCGGACCTATGGTCCGAAAACCTATTGGCATGGCGTTGCGTCCGTCGCCCTCGTCGGCGTCTGCGTCGGTGTCGTCGGCGTCGTCCGTCCACATTTTTATCTTTAAAGTTTACGATCGGATCTTTCTGAAATTTTGCACAAAAATACTTAAAAATATTTCAAGAGGGTTTTTTTTTTTTCGATTTTCACATTTTTAAAATGGCAGCCATTTTCGCCGAAAAACGGCCAATTTCTGACTTTGGCGGTCGTTTTCTCAAAAACTATTCAAACAGTTTCGAGATTTTTATTTCAAAAGATTGCTCTCATACCTCTGTGATATGTTTAAGTTTCGTTGCCCCTGAATCGCCGGTCTGCGTGTGGCGGCTATTTTCATGTTCTCGAAGGGTCCCAAATAGGTCTTTCCCATGTTAAATTTTCCTATGCTTTATAATGGGACACATTATGCCTAATATCTCACTTATTATTGAGATTAGAGACTAGGAATCAATTATGGACACATAGGAAATGATATATGCTGATTATTGTCATGACCTTGAATTTGACCTTTGACCTCATTTTCAAGGTCAGAGCACAAAATGGTTAATATCTCGCTAATTATCGACTTTACAGCTTAGCAATCAATTGTGCACATATAGGAAAATATATAATCCGGATATTCTGATGACCTTGAATTTGACCTTTTGACCTCATTTTCAAGGTCAAAGAACAAAACGGCTAATATCTCGCTTATTATCCACTTGACAGCTTGGGACTAAATTGTGGACGTATAGGAAATGATGTATGCCGAATATATTGATGACCTTGAATTTGACCTTTGACCTAATTTTCAAGGTCAGGCACAAAATGGCTAATATCTCGCTCATTATTCACTTTACAGCTTGGGAATCAAATGTGGACATATAAGAAATGATGTAAGCTGAATATTCTCATGACCTTGAATGTGACCTTTGACCTTATACTCAAGGTCAAAGCACAAAATGGCTAATATCTCACTTATTATTGACTTTACAGCTTAGGAATAAATCACGGACATATAGGAAATGATATATGTCAAATACTCTGATGACCTTGAAATTGACCGTTGACCTAATTTTCAAGGTCAAAGCACAAAGTGGCTATTATCTCGCTTATTATCGACTTTACAGCTTAGAAATCAAATGTGGACATATAGGAAATGATATAACCAGGTATGCCAAATATTTTGATGACCTTGAATTTGACGTTTGACCTCATTTTCAAGGTCAGAGCACAAAATGGCTAATATCTCGCTTAGGATCCACTTTACAGTTTAGGAATCAATTGTGGACATATAAGAAATGATATAAGCTGAATATTCTCATGACCTTGAATATGATCTTTGACCTCATATTCAAGGTCAAAGCACAGAATGGCTAATATCTTACTTATTATCGACTTTACAGCTTAGAAATCAATTTGGGACATATAGGAAATGATATATGCCGAATATTCTGATTACCTTGAATTTGACCTTTGACCTCATTTTCAATGTCAGAGCATAAAATGGCCAATATCTCGCCTTTTATTTACTTTTCAGCTTGGGAATCAATTGTGGACATATAAGAAATAATATATGCTGAATACTCTCGTGACTTTGGATATGATCTTCGACCTCATTTTCAAGGTCAGAGCACGAAATGGCGCATATCTCACTTGTTGTCAACTTCACAGCTTACGAATCAACTGTGGACATATGGGAAATGATATATGCTGAATATACTTGTAACCTTGAAGTTTCTAGACCATCGGTCCGATCAACTATTGGCTATCCGGTAAGCTACAGGTCTCTTGGGCCTATGTTTTCCTTCATAAAGGGAGCTGCCAGGACTGTACTCATAGAACGCTTGAAGATAGAGCTTAGATATTCACGGTGGGGAGACGTACTGACGTCTTGCATGATTACCGCTTTCTATATGATGCAAAACTCTTTCTACATGATTGGTTTAGGCGGTAAGCACAGGGGACTCTATGGAAAACACAATATTGTGGTGTCATTTTGCGCACAGAGGAAGTATCGGTACTTGCACGGAACATTAGACATACTTTATTTTCCAACACATTACTCAAGTTGATGGACGGGCTTATGAATTTGTCACAATAGTCAATACAGATCGAGAATGAAGGAATGAAAACGGACATGTCGTTTTGCGGTAGACGAAATAGTGTCAATTAAACACCTATCGTGCTATATAATTGAAGTCATACACGCATTTATGTGTAGTTAGGCCGATGGCGGTTACTTGATGACGAATTGTTCAAATTAGACAACAATAACACAAGAAAAACACCAAAGAGCAGGAACAAATTTAATATCGCTGTCTTGCATGGTCTCCCAAACAAGTCTTGCATGATTTATGTTTCTAATATATCTGAATATTGAATAACATTTGACATTTTGACAGTTCATCCAAGAAATTGTTGAGTATACGGTGGCTTCAATCTGCCTGGCATTCTTTCCGTCAGAGGGCTTTCTTGGCGCGAAATAAAATGTATGCGGGCAAGCAATTGTTTTTACGCACAAACAATGTTTAAAGACAAACACTGTTCTTGGCTCGAAAACAATATTATTCGCACATAAAGAACTATTCTTTACGAGAAAACAAAGTTCTTGTATAATGCGCGACATTATATATTCTTTTCTTTACGCGCGACAGTATTCACGTAAACAATAATTGTTGGCGCGAAAAGAACTACTGTTTGCACGTAAAGAATATAACAATATTATTTTCACGTAGTGAATAAATGTTTGCAAGCAAACGAATATTCTTTATGCGCAAACAATACATTGAAGTTCGCGCAAAGAACCCCTATCGCCATCTTTGGACAAAATCGCCGCATATAAGCCACCTCAGTAGTTTAATTCTTTTCATAAATTGTGTGTGTGCGTGTTTCATGGCCATCTGCTTGAATATGTCTCCCGTTCTGGTGTCCAACATGTACATGTACATTGTATTTTCATTTTATTATTATTATGCATGTGAAATGAATTTACTAACTTACTACTTAATGGATTCCGTTTCCGTGTTATGAAAGAGAAGAAAAAAATCATGTAAGACTTCGGAAACAACAGCCTACAGATCATGCAAGAAGTAGGAAAATATGAACAAGTGCATATAAGACGACGAATAGGCGTTACCGGTGCACTATTTAGACGGAATATGCTATAAGATATCAATATTTATCTTTCTATTCCTTTATTCCGCGGATTTTTCCCGTGGAATCAGTGAGTTTTCATAGAAAACGAAGTTATCAAAAAAATTCACGACACAATCACGCCAAGCTGTACACGGCTTTACAGATGAACTGATGGATTAAATATTAACCACAATTGGTCAATGCAAGTATGGATCACTTGGATGTTCCGTGGTGTGACTGCTTTTATAAAATCCAACCTAAATGTGACGGATTTTGGATTTATAGTGACAGCCCCCTCGTCGACACCCATCTTTCAATCATGTAGAAAGGGTTTTGCATCAAATAGAAAGCGGTAATCATGCAAGAAGTCGGTACGTCTCCCCACCGTGATATTGGCACTTCCAAATGCGAAGCCATATATGGCGACTTGTGTGGTGACCTTGAATTCGACCTTGAAAGGTCAAAACAGCCATTTTTGGTCGAAAAATGCTCAAATTCACACCTGATCTGTCTTTTCTCGAAAACTGTGTGATCAGTTTTGGGATTTTTGTTTCAAACGATCCCCCTTATGTACCTCTGTGATGTGTATAAGTTTGGTTGCTCTTGAATCGCCGATCTGCATTTTATCCAAATCGCATTACTATCCTTTTTGGCCCATTTCTAGGCAAAAAAAAAATTTTCACCCTTTGAAAACATTTTTGGACTTGCCTCTACAGATGAAATGCTTGTAGACAGAGCTTAAGTTTGCATTATGAGCATAATGAAAGTCATATATGGAACAACTGATGATGATTTTGAGCTTGACCTCAGATGACCTTGAGTGCTAAATGTCCGACGTGAAATGTGTAAATTAGCCACTGAGGCTCACTTGCACATACCGGTTAGGATTGCGTATAAGCTTACAATAATCCATGTATATATGACACATCTTTTGGTGACCTGGAATTTGACCTTAAATGACCTTGAAGGCCAAATCTCAAAATCTTGCCTGACCTGACATGTGTCAATTGGCCTTACAGACAAAATACTTGTTGATAGAGGTTATACTAGTATGTTTGTATTATGAACATATATAAACTCATATGCAGCATACCTAATTGTGACATTGCAGTCCACAAAGATGACCTTGATTGGTAAAAATCAAGGTCATATGTCACCTGCCATGCTTAAAACCACAATTGTCTGGTAACCTATCTTAGCCCTTGGGCTAATTTTTTAGTGTGTGTTCCAAAGTATATGAAACTGTAAATTGGTGTATTTGAAACGATGTCATTCGCTATAAACTCTAACATTAGAATAGTTTTGTGAGTATTGTTGAACAGAATATGTACTCCGTGCAAAATATGTACTTCATAATCACATGATACGTCAATATTGTGTGCTGACAAAACTGTTAAAATGTATGTTCTAGCTTGCTCGGTTGTTGAGCGCACTCTCCACTGTAACCATGTGTATCCTGACTTTGGATCTTTCTTCTAAATTCAGTGAAATTATAGTGTGTCAGACACATTAAATATAACATTCACCCAGTGGGTGAGAAGTATCAGTAGAGTGCAGTGCGCTACATGTGCATTCACTTGCTGTACCATATCGTACATCCAAGTAATCGATCTAATACTCATCAGCTGTTACAATTGTATACATTTTCGGACTCTTCTAGTTTTCAGACGAAGAAGATTTGTGTCGATATCTGAGCAGGCTACATGATAATACACAGGAAGAGGTAATTATCTGTTGTGGTGTAGAGAGATTCTCAGCTCCAATAATGATTATGAGCTTTACTTTCAAGTCTTTTTCTTCGTTGTGTATTGAGAAGTACAGAGAAAAACTTACAACAAAAAAGCCATGCCAATTGGATTTAATGCGGGAATGACATTCATTCTAAAAAAGTAAGTACACTTTCTAACTTGACGAACCCTATTGGAAATGGACTCGATATTTGCCAGTGGAAACAAATTCAAAGAGCAATGGTTGAGGTACACGAACTATCCGTGGGTGGGTCACAACATAAACTTCAAGCAAACATGAAATACGTCACAAATTGTGGTAATTCGATCTGACTCCTGAACCACAAATAAAAGCCATCAGCTGAATGAGGCTGTCAAGGCACAGCCTGATTTATTTCTCAGAGACCTTAGAGATTTCGGGGAGAGCGCTAATCACCAATTCGCCTCGTGAAATGAGCCGTTAGAGTGCAAGTTCGTGTAAGCCAGCGGGAGGGTATATTGACCCTTTCACAGTAAATAAGCCCCAGTAGTAACCCAGGCAGCTACAATGGGGAGGTGAAATGTACGTTAGGATTGTGTGCATAGTGATATTATTTGTACTTAATCAGTGTGATAATCCGGCACAGAAATAGTCTTCTGGAGCCACCAAACTTCATTCATTTGTTGAAGGTAGTACTACTATTCAGAAACACATCAGAAACGTAAAGTAATCCTTCGACATGACAGTTCTTTGTAACCGCAAGGGAATGTCGAGGTGTATACGTTTTGTTTCAATGTGCATCCAATATTTGCTCACAATTTGACATAGTAGTACTAGTATCAAGGATTAGAAATGAATGGATGAATAAATAATCAACGACATTTTGGGCTCAGCACGGCCATTTCAGTGCCATGTTGTAACATCAGGATGAAGAATGAATGAATATTTTTAAACACCACTTTGATCTCAACAAGCCCATTTCAGTTCCAAATGGAATGAATGAGAACGCAAAAGGATACGACCTCAGTGATCAGGATGGTCCTCTGAATATTTTTGGAAAGGTCAAAATCGCTTGTTTTATATTTGATCATTCAAATGATTTTGCTTGGAGATGTTGAAAGTTTAGTCATTAAAGTTGATAACAACTTTGAGAACGGGGATGAAGAGAGTGATGACATACTCTTACATTGGTTGATTCTATAATTATATCACTGGATTCTTTAATACAGTAGAGATACATACAGGATTGTATAATTAGATATAAATATTGAGTGATGCTATGCAGTGATTTTGGAATTCAGTAAAACGGTAATAGAAGCAATATACTCATGTTTTTCATGTTATGAATGAAAATGAAAACATTATATTCATATTTTTTATATCATTTTTATATCATCCATGCATTTATTATTTCGATTTGTCAGTTCGTCAAACGAAAGGAAAATAATACAAATGTGATACATTTTGTTTATTTGGAATTTGTGGGCAATTTGTGATCACACAAAGATAAGGAAAAACCCGCCGGTTCTTCGCGGGGATACGCTAATTTCGGCATATAATTCCCTTGCTCGTTAAAATAGCCATTCCCTTGAATGTTTGATATACCAGTACATGTCCGTGGATGCGTGGGTTAATACTGAGGCTTATTTACCGTGAAAGGGTCAAGATACCCTCCCGCTCATGAACATGAACTTGCACTCTAACGGCTCATTTCACGAGGCGAATGCGTGATTAGATTTCCCCCTGAAATCTAAGAAATAAATCAGGCTGTCCCTAGGTCAACATAATTCGTCTGATGGCTTTCATTCGTGGTTCAGGGGTCAGATCAAATTACCCCAATTCGTGACGCATTTCATGGTGTTTGGAAGTTGATGCTCTGAATCAGCCATTGATAGTTCGTGTACTTTGAACATAAATCCTTCACCAAGAGAGGTGGTTATTGAGAAAATTACCAAAAATATCATCGATCTATAAAGGATTCTACTTGGTATGAAAATTTTGTAATTCTTCCTCAGAACATCAAATAATAATATTACGTATGCACCTCAATACTACTGAACTCTATTTCTATCTTGGTGATCTAAAGAGAGATGAATCTAATCTAGGAGGAGTATAAGGTCAGGCTGTCACGCCAGTTCTCCCAATCTCGTTATTTCCTGGGTGATCCTGAAAATGAAACAAATCAATGTGGCACTTCTATATTTATTGAAGATTTCGACAAACCTGACTGGTCTGTACAGTACATTTTGGAAGGAGAGAAACACTGATTCCCAACAAGGCTCACACCAAACCATCATTTATAATAAGGTACCAATTACTGATAAAACTCACTATCAGTGTATCCATCTAGATTAAATATTTCACCGTGATTACTAGTAACGTAGTACCGTGACGATTTGCATTATATTATATGTACCCACGTAATACTTCTAGATATACCATTGTGAACCCGGCATGATCATACGTGAGTGGGCATGACAACAATGCGGTTCGACTGAAAACAACCTGTATTTAAATCAGACATGCCATTTTGTCAGAGTGTAGAATATCGGCAAGTAGAACCACTTGTTACAGGCCATTGTGTGCAGCACCTTCAATTAAAACGATCAATTTGATAGCTCGTGTGACAGAAATTGTACACCTGTCCTAATGGCTGAAAACATTCCCTACTCTCCACATTGACAGCTTACAATCGACTTTGCGACCAACATTATCTCTCAGAATGTGAACTATTGACAAACAATCGACAATTAGATGCAGGGCAAGAGAAGGGTTTTACGACACCGGCACTTTCCATGGCAAGCAATACACGATTCAAACACAGTGGTGATTCCTAAAAGTGCTTATCTTCACAGGCCTTTCTTGGTAACAATTGAATGGATCTATTTTCACTGATACAATTGAAAACTAAAGAATTGAAGCTGCATAACGTGAATAAAGTCATTTTTAAACCATGTACATGTTGCATATCATTATTATGTTCAACAACGGATATTTCAACTACATATCCCACATCTCACAAATCCTAAGGCACTTCTGTCCTAAAACCAAACATCACACTACATCCACTACAAGCAATTACAGGTACCAAACTACAGCCACCAACAAATTTATAAGTACACAAGGGGAGCAATTTAAAATTATTAGAATTCATAATCTCATTGTCGTTGGTTCGAAAATATTCGCCAGCTTTCAAATATATCAGATATAGGTTTTTCCCAGACCGGCCAACGTGTATACCTATGCTATTTGAAGTAGTAATACAACATTTTGTGCAGCAGCACAAGAGATCGGAATCAATACCATACGTAACATGTCAAACATTAAAGAAGTGCTCATTAAATAAATATATCGACATTTTACAATCACAGAGTCCATTCACCGATCAATTCCCATTCATCCAGCCAATTAGCATTAGCAATATGTGATAATTGTACGAAAACATGGGACGTCAATGAGGAATCAGTTCCTTTTCCATCATGTATTGATTGCGTCTTGTATCAGCACTTAGCAGCTCACATGTTGTTGATATTCCCTCATTGCCCGGAGTGGCTCAGTGGCATTGCGCAATCGTCTGTGCCACATCACACAATTGTGTTGCAGTTGTCATCCACCACTAGGAAAGTTTGTTCGCACTAGATTATTATTAAATCCGCACCCCAAGACACCAAAATATTGATGATTTTGTGGGACACTTGTCCCAGATTTGTTGCGGTAATTAACCTGTTGGGAGATGGGATTATGAGATTGAGTCTGATATCGCCTGAAATTGATTTCTGTGATGAAGAGAAGAACAGCATTGTGCTGTTACACGACCACATGATTAATGCGGTGTATTCCGAGACATGGTATTGAAACTGGCATATGAGCTATCATACACAATGAAAGCAAATGTGAGCATAATGTTCGATTTGGGCTATTGTAGTCAAGCTGGACTGCTATTGTAGTCAACAGAAAATCTCATATGTTTATTGACCATAACTTCGTTATAGGATGGTCTAATCATTTCGAAATCCTATACCTTTACATTTGCCATAAAACCATATTTTTTTCATCAAATTTCAGACTTATATCTTGAAAATTGAAGAAGTTGGCAATCTACTCCGATGCTAAATTTTACCTCAAACATGAAATGTGCTAGTCTGAACAGAATTTAGCATTTTGTTCGCTGTTCGAATTGCACAGTACTTCTTCTATATACTAATATATATACTATACCGATTGCGAAAGCAGTCTCAAGCTCACTGTGACTCCGAAATATACACTGCTACTACACATTATGTTTAGACTTACATGTACATTCTGTCACAAAACTAGTTCCAATCAAAGTTATGCAGCCATACTGATTTTTGAATTCATTGGTGGCCAAAATGGTGACAACTCTAGAGCCTTGTGCAAAAATTATTTTGGATCATGAATTAGAGAGCTCGAAATGTTTTATCAGAGATTCGGGTTTTTATCAGTATTTTCGTTTTTTGTTTAAGCGTGACATAGCAATATCACTGAACAGCATCACACATGTCTTTGAACAGCATCACACATGAATGAATTTATATGCAGAGCCTGTCGCAAGCTACACTAAGTCCACCAATGTTAGTTGTTGGTTCCTAGAATATCGAGTCATTCTTGTTTTCTCAATTTCGCCTGACACCAGACTTTGAGATTTGATAATGGAAGTGGTTTTTTTTCAGCTCAGAATAATTTGTACCGGGTATTGGTTCCGTGCTTATTGTCATTATGAATTGTGTGTGGCACTTTTGGAACACCACACACACGAGGCCAGCGCTGTGGCCCTTGGAGATTTTATCCTTTGGGTGGACCATCTCCGAGGCTATTGTTGCTCTGACGTGAACTGTGACACCTTCCTCTTGAGCCTGGCGCTGATGTCGCTGGCCCTGTATATATAGGATGAGTTGACGTTTTCTTGTGTTGAGTTATGGGGTCGATAGCGTTGTTCCAGGCACTCTTGGTGCAGACTGAAATGTTTATTACAGTTTGGGGGTGGTTGGTCTCCTCCTGAATGTCAGATGCCTGGGTGCAGATGATTTTGGATGAATCGAGGTTTGTGTTGAATTGGCTGATTATTATTAAATTGCATGTACTAATTTGAATGGGCTGCTTCCCGGTACACTGTAGAGGCCAGGCCTTGACTCGCCATTCGGCTGATTTAGCGTCCAATATGGCAATAGTGTCGTCGACTTCCTCGTCTACTTGGAATCGTCCACGGTGGTGAGCACTTTCATGAATATATATTGTGGATGTAAGTATTATTACCAATACAGCCATTACCACCAACACAGCCAAATTTTAATGATTTGAACAATCATCCTGACTATGCGGCTCACTGGATGACATATCACTGCCGCTGCACTTGTGAATGGGTGTTACTGTCATACAGGAAGTATGTGATCTTGAGGCACATACTTGTTGTTTGGATAACCACTTCCTTTCAGACAGTGACGTGTTTTGCAAGAGCCTGTCTTGAGGCTTCCCTCGATTGGCGCACTGGTAAACAGGACTGAGGCTCCGAAATAGACAGAGGAGAGATAGTCAGGAGGAAATTTCACCCAGGGTGGAAACGTAGGACAGACTTTTTCTGTCGATTGATATGGCTTCATAATGGTCTAAGACAACCTTTTTCAGAGGGTGTGTAGATTTTTTTCCCGGGCTAACTTTTTTATGGCCTTTTTCAAAATGGCCGACATCAAAAATTTGGTATTTAAAAAAAAAATCAAAATTATCCTCCTGGCATGATGCTTTTGGTCTATTAAGGTGACATTTAGTTATATGGAGATAAATTCTTCATAACAATACTAATAAAACCGATTCAAACGCTCCGAAAATGGAAAAAATCCAAGATGGCCACCAAATTTTCGCCATTTTTACACAAATGCTCATAACTTCCTGCCAAATTGAGATAGGAAGCCAATTTTGGTGTCTAGCCCTGGGTTTTGGGGTATGAGGATTTCAAATATATAACCAATTTTGTGATTGGACGGTTTGAAGCTGCTCCAAATCCAAGATGGCTGCCAAAGTTTAGCCTGATTTTGCAAATAAGCACCATGACCGTCATATATATCAAGATAACAAGCCAACTATGATGGCCAGTCCTGGGCTTTGGGATATGAGGGTGCTACTTGAAGGAATACTTTTGTGTGTAGATGGTGACTGGCCAACTTAGAGGTGTTCAAAGGCGAAGATAACCATTAATTATTGTGAAACATGTAAACGAAGTCGTCTAATAGCACCCACTCGCACAAAATCAACAGAATCAAGCCAACTCTTCGGGAGGTCTGTTGGTGATAAGGCACAGGCATTGATGCCAGAATGGTCATTGTCAAATCTAACACACACATTGTGGTTGGCGTAGAGGTTTGGATCCTACGATGATCCTCAAGACCGTTCCCATGACGCCTCTCACCAGACCATCCTCTACATTGGGATTGCTCATCATAGTCACCATGGAGCCCCCACAGAGTGTAACATCAGCAGAAAGGTTGCATTCAATGGGTACAGGTGTTGTATCCTTCTTCAAGCCAGATCTATTCTCGATAACATTCACTGTTCAAAGAATCAGTCATCTTTAAATTGTGTACAGCAGCAACTTTTTGGAAATGAAACACATGAAGTACACCTGCTTGGATCTGTGATCCTTAAGCGTCTCCTAATTTTCAGAGCTGATTCAACATTTCCGAAAACGATTTGTCATTTTTTTGTCTCATTATGTCGGTCAAAGTAGTGACATTGAAGTCGTCCCAAGGCTCTGCAAGGGCAGCTGGGTCTCAGTATTTGTCCTCTTACATGCGGCAGTGGATAAAATCACTGACTGCCAGAATCATGAAGAACCCTTGTTTCTCTTGAGTTGATCCAGACGACCTCTGATGAAATTCAGCATGCCTTTGCGGAGATCTCATCAATGATTATCAGCTCGAGGTTTTAATACCTAACCTTTGGGGGCAATGATGAGCTCTTCAGCAAGTGGTATATACTTTTGTCCCACACCCCTTTGCATGGAAGCATGGTTCCGCCACTGATGGTAAATGCTGCTTTGCCAAGTGGAGCCACACATCAGATCTTTGATGATATAAAACTTTCCTTTACCAATATACTAGTATTGAAAGTTCACAGACATTTTCCATTCATCTTATCGATGTACCACTAGCAAGTATGAATGAAGACTTCCCTTGTATATTGTTCATGCACTGCATGAGAACTTGAGCCTGGTTCTATGGGATTGCCAAGATGCTGTGTTCTACTGACAACTGAGCCCATCTTGGTGCTGGAGATCCGAGGCAGGTCACTCAATCTGGCAGGTCTTCCAGACTGATGTCCTCGAGGTAAGCGTCATCTAGGTTGGCTTTTGTTTCCAAGCGTCCAGCCGCCACTTTCTGGGACAATGTGTACCAAGGCATCTTCTGCAAGATGATTTTCTTGGATCTCTTCATGACTACTGCAACCTCTTTGATATTATTCCCAAATAGCGCTTGCTTTTCTCTGATAATGTTGTTGATGTTTGTCCTTTTGCCATAGTAGGAAATGCTCCAACTCATTTAAATCCATTTCAAAGTGGTGAAGATAAAGAACCATGAGATTCTGATGTTTCTCACTATCCCTACAGATGTGCAAGCTATACTGGAAAATTTCCGTCTTGAGATTTATCCTTTATTCCCAGCCAACTTCAATGAAGCATATGGAACATTGGACCGGTTGTCGTTGTTATGGGTATAATTTTCTTCAGATGGTTCATAATCTCTACTCGGGTTACTATCAACCTTGAAGAGGGATACAATTTCAGCGAGACAGGTCTTTGAGAATATCTACAGGAGGGCGTGCATGGTACATGTACATGTACCTGTCTAACAGGTGATATGATATGATATGTGAATATGTGCGCCTGACTGTACGGGCAGCAACAGCATTCGTCTCTTTCAAACTTTTAAACGTGCACTCAAATCCCATTATTTTAGTCAAGCTTTCTTACCTCACAACCAGTAAAGTTTTATCATTATACATTTCATTTAAATGTACAGCGCCGCTGATTACATGTGTAATGTATAAATGTGCGCTATATCAAATGTTAATAAATGTAAATGTAAATGTAATACAGATGTACAGTGTAGCCAGACGTCTCCACTGCATGGATCTCAGTGGCCCAGCTCTGTAAAAGTGGGAGTGTCAGTCTGGTACTTGTCGGATCTGCAGAGGATCTGCAGAGGTGTGCCTGTGGCTTGTAAATAGCCTCCGTGACACTCATCTCCCTATTGGTCAGGTATGTTTTGCCGAGTCATTGTAGCTTATCGTCTGTCTTATCCCAGCATATTGTGCTCTGTATGGTTCTTCATGGAGGAGCTGACCATCTTCACTCTGCTTCTTGCTGCGATAATATGACACAATGTATCGAATGCAGGCGTACGCATCAACAACATATTGTAAGTCAAAATTGGGATTCCAGGCTTTCAAAGGGTTTTGATTTGTACTGACTTACCCATCAGTCTTTGTGTTTATGCTAAATGTACAACCATTTTCGTGGAGGCTATAATGTTCCAGGCCTGTTCTTCAGCAGCGTTTTCTTCACTCATCTGGATCAGTGTCTGCTGGGATGGCACATAAAGGTCTGACAAGAAGGTGGACGGGATAACCTGAACCTGTAGGTCCTGTTACCGTTCTTGCATGACCTTGTATAATTTTTTGAATGAAGCTGAACATCATTTATAATGTCATGTAACTTGCTGTATATCACCTAATCAACGTCTTCTGTGTTGATACATTTGTTAATAACGTCAACAACTTCCTCATCAAGTTAAATGTCCAGCTTAGGAGGATTTTATACTCAGAAAAGGCAGTCAATGTAAGTACCAATGTGAGGCCAATCTCCTTGCAGAAACTCAATTGAAACAAAGTAGTCACAGACTTTGCCAATTTGATTTGATGGTGAAGTGATCATCAATTTCGAGGAGTTTTTTACTATCTGATCAAACATTCTGGCAGCTGTTATATGGTTTTAAATGCCTAATATAATATACTTGGTATTGATATGCCTGATATGATATACTTGGGTTTGATTGCTCGGAAAAAAATTTATTCCTGGTAGTGGTACTGTTCATTTTGAAGTGCGAGTGAGTGCTATTAGACAGGGTTGTTTGCATGTGTTTCATTAATTAGTCCTTATCCTGGCTTTTGGACAGTTGGATAGCTTTAAACTGGCCAATCACCATCTACACAGAAAAGTATTTCTTCAGGTAGCACCCTCATTCCCCAAACCCCGGGACTAGCCACCAAAATTGCCTTCTTATTTTGAATATGTGACGGTTATTGGTGCTTATTTGTGAAATCGAGCTATTTGGCAGTCATCTTGGATTCTGAGCAGCTTCGAACTATCCAATCACGAAACTGGTTATTTATTTGGAATCCTCATACCCAAAAACCCAGGGTTAGACACCAAAATTGGCTTTCCATCTCAATTTGGCAGGAAGTAATGAGTATTTGTGTGAAAACGGCGAGAATTTGGCGGCCATCTTGGATTTTTTTCATTTTTGGTGGTCTGAATCGGTATTATTAGTATTGTAAGGAAGAATATATTTCCATATAACTAATATGTATCATATTAGCCCGAAAGCATCATGACAGTAGGATAATTTTGATTTTTTCCTAAAATACCAAATTTTCGGTGGCGGCCATTTTGAAAAAGGCCATAAAAAAGTTAGCCCAGGAGAAAATTTCACGCACCCTCTGAAAAAGGTTGTCTTAGACCATTATGAAGCCATATCAATCGATAGAAAAAGTCTGTACTACATTTCCACCCTGAGTGCTATTATGCTCAATATTCCTCCTGACTAAGAGGATATGTTTCCCACCAAGTGGACTGTGTACTCTCTCCCCTCACTAAAAATAATAGTATGTCAGCTACTAGATGGACGACCTGGTATGTGATGGAGTCATGGGATGGGGCGGAGAGGGATGCCTATTTTGTGGATCTCTGCATGGGGGAGTATAATCTTGGTACGGTGCAGGCAGTTGGGTAGAATTGTCTGTAAGTTCATTCATCAATGACCTTTTTATTAGTTAAATTATCGATACACGTAAACATACCAAGGAAACAGAGCATGATTATGTGAAAGCAAGAAAAACTCATTATATTCAATAAAGTTTGAAATCTCACTTCTGTTGTATTCAGACTATTCATAAGCTTTCAAATTGTACATGCTTTTCCTTAGAGACAGGCCAACAGGTAGGAAGTCACTATGTTATGTTCTTAAAATGCAGTTTTTACAATACAGTTTTATGCAACATCACGAAAGATTTAATTCCATACCATGCACCAGATGTCAAACCTTACATCATGAAATTCTTATCAAATAACTATATTGACATTTTTTTTTCACAAAGACCATTCACCAAACAATTCCTATTTATCCATCCAATTAGCATTACCTCAATGGTTTAATTGTAGGAGTAAACAGGGACACAAATGTGGTGTCAGTAACCGGTTCAGCATGTATTGATTGAGTCTTGTATGATCACTTAGTAGCATGTTGTTGATATGTTGTTGATATTTCCATATTGATCAGAGCGGCTCCCTGGTATTGCGCAATCACTTTTGCAATACATATCAAATGACCAAGCAGCCGAATAACCTGTTACAGCCCCCCTCCCCCCCGAGAAGTTTGAGAGTATAGTAGCTTGTTGCTATTGATGTCGGCTGAGATTGATTTCTCTAATCAACAAAAAAACAACAATGTGCTGCTATATTACCACATGATTAAGGAGTTGTATTCGATATTCGGTATTGAAACTGGTATTATGAACTATCAACCTCAACAAAGGCAACTGTGAGCATGATATACGATTTGGACTGTTTGTCACTGTATTTGATCAGTCGTCATGTTACTATGCATCCATGGAGGACTGACAAGTGTCCTCTGGAAGTGTTTTCGGCATCTCACCAATACCCCCAGAGACCCGGATATTAGGGTGTTGGGATATTATTTAATTTGTCTAGATGATATACGGTAGTAGGTTGATTGAGAAAAATGCTGAGCAAATATATTTGAGCATGGCTCTCAAACCCGTATATATGTTTGATTAAAATGCTAAAAATTTTATTTATTGGAAGATGTGTGCCGGGCTTCAAAACTGGACCAGTTTTTATTGGCTGCAGTGTACATGCACTATGGGACATTTACTATATATTTCAACCTATTACCATGACCTTTGGAAATGATACACAACCGACGGAATATTTGTAACAAGAGTCATGCGTTACCTTATAGCTAGAACCATATGCAACAGAAAGAACAAAAATATACAAATTCACAAAGCGTGGGTTAAAATCCAGCAGCTTCATGCTCACACGAATCGCTAGTACAAAAACATCCCAATGGCGTAGAGCTATATGGGCCCAACTGTCATGCTATTTGTATGACAGTTGGGCTCTTATGGCTCCAGGCCATCGAGTCTGCAATTCCATTCACAGTCGGCCATCACAAAAAAATCTATTTAAAACAGGAAGATAGCTAATTCACTTTGCAAGTGATCAATCGACTGATGGAAAGGTGGTTTGATTTGTGTGTATCATCTAAGACACAAGTCAGGCCTGTACAATAGGCAGTATGGTCAACATTTCTAGATGACAAGAAAGTTTTGTGACAGTTATTCATTGTGCAGAACTTATATAGACAATTTTGCTAATCTTTTCAGCTCAAATTTATGAACTATGTTTTCATTATGAAATATGTTTTATATTATCCACGAAAAGATTACGAGTTACGAGAAAGCACAGTACAATACCATACTAATGAGTCGCTCCAGACCTTTGGATTATCCACAGATCAGAAAACACAACATGTACTCTGTCATTAGGGAATTGAGTGTCCCTGGGCGTACATAATAGAACATTTACAGCATGGCTGATTTGATACTGGGATGATTGTACGGACGAACAAAGGCAGATATCGGCAAGTGTGCCTTCGACAAATCCCTGGTGCACTTGTGCGGAGATGGTACTGAATGGAGATTATTATACATGGGTTTAAAGTGGGACATTATCTATGATGTATAATTTGTAAAAAGGTACCTTTTGGAGTGATGGAAAAAGTACAAACATTATTATTTACTTCTGATATCGAATAATCCATGTTCACCCACGAAAATAAGTAATAACATCAAACTGTATCTATATTCCAATATTTTTCGACGTGACGGGTTTGTCAGTGTGATGGGTGCAACTGCTTCACGCTCACCGGGCCAGTGTGGATTGAGAACTTGTCATATTTCAGAGAAATTACTAGTTTGAATTTGTTCTTGAAATTAGACAATTTCGGCTTCACAGGTTAAACATCACAGTTATGATTGCTTTGTGAGGTTCACGAAGTAGTGGTTAGGAGGTACAAACCAATACGTTAATATGGTTAAGAGTAGTCGTTGGGATTATCGACGGATCAGAAGACACGACGAGGGGCTTGTCATCAGAGAATTGCCTGTCTTTGAACGTTCAGGCCCTGAGCATTACTCTGATCATTATTATATGGTTGATTTGAAACCAGGGAGATCGTACGGAGGAATCAAGGCAGATAATGGCGTGTGTGCACTTGACAAATCACCAGGTGTATTTGTATGCAGCGATGATTCAGAAGGAAGAGTATTGTACGAGGTGGAAAGTGAGCAATTATCTATAATTTCTGATAAAAATTCAGCCTGTGGAAAACGAAAAGCGATTTTATTATGCATTTTTATAGAAAAAAAAATTAATATATTTATTCATTTTCCAATTACTCGGCAAAATCTGTCAGTACGTGTCAATCAAATGTCTATATTTAGCCTGTCTATTTGCGACACCAAATAGCGCGTGGGTTATTACTGGGACTTATTCACTATGAATCAAAATACCCTCCCGCTGGGAACATGAACTTGCACTCTAACGGCTTATTCCACGAGGCGAATGGGTGATTAGAATTTTCCACTTGCTGCATTATAAATAATCCACACTCTCCTCGGGTCTAGATGACTCGGCTGATGGATTCCATGCATTTTGAGCTTCAATGTGGGAATCACTAAACCACAGTATATAAAAGAGGACTGCTGTTATGATCCGCCACACTGAAATTTCATTCAAAGCGTTACAACCATGCTTGGAATGAATTGGATAAACCAATAACCTATGATATGACTCGAAAAACATTATTTTGTCTCAATATATTCAAATTGTTGTTCTTAGCACAAAACACGAGTGTCATTCAACTTCGTTCATCCAATGGAGAATAAATATAATGAGTGAGTGTAACAACTTCTGCTTGATCGATAACTGGTTTATGTCCTAAAAATCAGCCTCGAACATAATAAACAGTGTCATTTCACCCCTTCATGGCTATATATGGGGGTTCATGAAGTTATATCATTATATTCAATAAAGTTTGAAATCTCACTTCTGTTGTATTCAGACTATTCATAAGCTTTCAAATTGTACATGCTTTTCCTTAGAGACAGGCCAACAGGTAGGAAGTCACTATGTTATGTTCTTAAAATGCAGTTTTTACAATACAGTTTTATGCAACATCACGAAAGATTTAATTCCATACCATGCACCAGATGTCAAACCTTACATCATGAAATTCTTATCAAATAACTATATTGACATTTTTTTTTCACAAAGACCATTCACCAAACAATTCCTATTTATCCATCCAATTAGCATTACCTCAATGGTTTAATTGTAGGAGTAAACAGGGACACAAATGTGGTGTCAGTAACCGGTTCAGCATGTATTGATTGAGTCTTGTATGATCACTTAGTAGCATGTTGTTGATATGTTGTTGATATTTCCATATTGATCAGAGCGGCTCCCTGGTATTGGGCAATCACTTTTGCAATACATATCAAATGACCAAGCAGCCGAATAACCTGTTACAGCCCCCCTCCCCCCCGAGAAGTTTGAGAGTATAGTAGCTTGTTGCTATTGATGTCGGCTGAGATTGATTTCTCTAATCAACAAAAAAACAACAATGTGCTGCTATATTACCACATGATTAAGGAGTTGTATTCGATATTCGGTATTGAAACTGGTATTATGAACTATCAACCTCAACAAAGGCAACTGTGAGCATGATATACGATTTGGACTGTTTGTCACTGTATTTGATCAGTCGTCATGTTACTATGCATCCATGGAGGACTGACAAGTGTCCTCTGGAAGTGTTTTCGGCATCTCACCAATACCCCCAGAGACCCGGATATTAGGGTGTTGGGATATTATTTAATTTGTCTAGATGATATACGGTAGTAGGTTGATTGAGAAAAATGCTGAGCAAATATATTTGAGCATGGCTCTCAAACCCGTATATATGTTTGATTAAAATGCTAAAAATTTTATTTATTGGAAGATGTGTGCCGGGCTTCAAAACTGGACCAGTTTTTATTGGCTGCAGTGTACATGTACTATGGGACATTTACTATATATTTCAACCTATTACCATGACCTTTGGAAATGATACACAACCGACGGAATATTTGTAACAAGAGTCATGCGTTACCTTATAGCTAGAACCATATGCAACAGAAAGAACAAAAATATACAAATTCACAAAGCGTGGGTTAAAATCCAGCAGCTTCATGCTCACACGAATCGCTAGTACAAAAACATCCCAATGGCGTAGAGCTATATGGGCCCAACTGTCATGCTATTTGTATGACAGTTGGGCTCTTATGGCTCCAGGCCATCGAGTCTGCAATTCCATTCACAGTCGGCCATCACAAAAAAATCTATTTAAAACAGGAAGATAGCTAATTCACTTTGCAAGTGATCAATCGACTGATGGAAAGGTGGTTTGATTTGTGTGTATCATCTAAGACACAAGTCAGGCCTGTACAATAGGCAGTATGGTCAACATTTCTAGATGACAAGAAAGTTTTGTGACAGTTATTCATTGTGCAGAACTTATATAGACAATTTTGCTAATCTTTTCAGGTCAAATTTATGAACTATGTTTTCATTATGAAATATGTTTTATATTATCCACGAAAAGATTACGAGTTACGAGAAAGCACAGTACAATACCATACTAATGAGTCGCTCCAGACCTTTGGATTATCCACAGATCAGAAAACACAACATGTACTCTGTCATTAGGGAATTGAGTGTCCCTGGGCGTACATAATAGAACATTTACAGCATGGCTGATTTGATACTGGGATGATTGTACGGACGAACAAAGGCAGATATCGGCAAGTGTGCCTTCGACAAATCCCTGGTGCACTTGTGCGGAGATGGTACTGAATGGAGATTATTATACATGGGTTTAAAGTGGGACATTATCTATGATGTATAATTTGTAAAAAGGTACCTTTTGGAGTGATGGAAAAAGTACAAACATTATTATTTACTTCTGATATCGAATAATCCATGTTCACTCACGAAAATAAGTAATAACATCAAACTGTATCTATATTCCAATATTTTTCGACGTGACGGGTTTGTCAGTGTGATGGGTGCAACTGCTTCACGCTCACCGGGCCAGTGTGGATTGAGAACTTGTCATATTTCAGAGAAATTACTAGTTTGAATTTGTATTTGAAATTAGACAATTTCGGCTTCACAGGTTAAACATCACAGTTATGATTGCTTTGTGAGGTTCACGAAGTAGTGGTTAGGAGGTACAAACCAATACGTTAATATGGTTAAGAGTAGTCGTTGGGATTATCGACGGATCAGAAGACACGACGAGGGGCTTGTCATCAGAGAATTGCCTGTCTTTGAACGTTCAGGCCCTGAGCATTACTCTGATCATTATTATATGGTTGATTTGAAACCAGGGAGATCGTACGGAGGAATCAAGGCAGATAATGGCGTGTGTGCACTTGACAAATCACCAGGTGTATTTGTATGCAGCGATGATTCAGAAGGAAGAGTATTGTACGAGGTGGAAAGTGAGCAATTATCTATAATTTCTGATAAAAATTCAGCCTGTGGAAAACGAAAAGCGATTTTATTATGCATTTTTATAGAAAAAAAAATTAATATATTTATTCATTTTCCAATTACTCGGCAAAATCTGTCAGTACGTGTCAATCAAATGTCTATATTTAGCCTGTCTATTTGCGACACCAAATAGCGCGTGGGTTATTACTGGGACTTATTCACTATGAATCAAAATACCCTCCCGCTGGGAACATGAACTTGCACTCTAACGGCTTATTCCACGAGGCGAATGGGTGATTAGAATTTTCCACTTGCTGCATTATAAATAATCCACACTCTCCTCGGGTCTAGATGACTCGGCTGATAGATTCCATGCATTTTGAGCTTCAATGTGGGAATCACTAAACCACAGTATATAAAAGAGGACTGCTGTTATGATCCGCCACACTGAAATTTCATTCAAAGCGTTACAACCATGCTTGGAATGAATTGGATAAACCAATAACCTATGATATGACTCGGAAAAACATTATTTTGTCTCAATATATTCAAATTGTTGTTCTTAGCACAAAACACGAGTGTCATTCAACTTCGTTCATCCAATGGAGAATAAATATAATGAGTGAGTGTAACAACTTCTGCTTGATCGATAACTGGTTTATGTCCTAAAAATCAGCCTCGAACATAATAAACAGTGTCATTTCACCCCTTCATGGCTATATATGAGGGTTCATGAAGTTCCATCAAAATTTTCTCGATTTTGCCTGACGCTGGACTTTGAGATTGGATAATGGACTCAGTTTTGTTTGCTCGGACACTATGTACTTGGGTATTGTTTCCAAGTTTATTCTGAGGGAGAATTGCATATTTCTAAACAATATGGCTTCCAGTTAACTTCACCGTCATTTAGTATTCACAAATTCGTTGGACGACAAAAACTTGTCAGTGCGCCTGGGGTACTCCGTGCGGTAGGCCTAATCAACAATCGGTATTGAAACAGGTTGGCAACCGAGATATATAATGATTTTGCAAATATAATCATGATAATTGATGTCTTTTAGACATATACTCAAATATCTGTGAAATTAAATATGCATGCAACCATCCAAAACCAACCAAATTATGTATAAACAAATGCCAACTAATTAAATCCGCTGAAATTTAGAATAGTTTATTCCGAGCTACTGTGATTTGATTTTCGTTCCTATTCCATAAACAGACCAAAATGAACCGAATTTTACTAAGAAAAGTACATAATATTATACAATGTTATGCAGCAACTCCAGAGATTTAACTGAATACCATACATTAAATGTAAAACCTTACACCATGAAATGCTCATAAAATAAATATATGAATATTTTACAATCACAAAGACCATTCACCAATCAATTCCTATTCATCCATCCAATTAGCATTAGCACAATGGGCTAATTATAGGAAAACACGGGACGTCAATGTGGAATCGGTCCTCCATTCAGAATGTATTGATTGTGGCTAGTATTAGCACTTAACACCACCCAAGCTGTTGGTATTTCCTCATCGCCCGATGGGGCTCCCTGGTATTGCGCAATCCCTTGTGCCATATTAGCAAATCATTTTGCAGAAGTTCATTCCAACAGGATTATTATTAAATTCACACACCAAGAGACCGAAATATCGATATGAGAGACACCCGTCCAAGATCTGTTTCCTTGATGTCTCTGTCTTGTCTGTCCCAAAGAAATGACCAAGCGTCAGAATATTCAGCACTGTCCACATTGGTTCCTCCCCCATTTAATTATTTAATTTGTGGGAAAATATTAGCTAGTAGCTATTGAATAACATCTTAAATTGATGTCTGTAATCGATAGAAGGACAACAATATGTTCCTACATGACCACAGCATCAACGAGATATATTCCATGCATAGTATTGAAACTGGTATATGACCTATCCACTGTAGACAAGCGGTGGCGCGGTAAAATAATTCTGAACGGGCTTGGTGATCAATTTCGAATGGTCCGCACACTGAAACAGGGTGAAAAGTGAGTATATTGTGAATTAAAATACTTCTTGTCGATGTATCCATTGTATAATGTGTGCGTTATATCAACGAAAGAACGATCACTTGCAAATAAAGCACTGCACTACCTAAAATAAAGCACTGCATGACCGAAAATAAAGCACTGCATGGCCGAAAATAAAGCACTGCATAACCGAAAATAAAGAACGGCGTGCGTGAGCTCCTCGTCCGAAATTTCTTCAGTAGATGTGTTGTATGACACATGTTGAGGAGCAGTGCGTTCGACATTCCCTGCTATCCTTGTGTTAACATAGCGTCAGACAATTCATCGTACGTACACTCGTTCCCTGCGTTGTAGTAGCAAAATAGCGAGATTGTCGTTCCAGATTTGGTTCCGCATGTGTGTTGTGTCATAAATAACGAGTCTATCCATTTTGACGTTGTGACCTCGTGGCTTCCAACATTCAAAATGAGCGCATTTTGTGGGAATCTCAACGTGGTATACTTTGACATTGAGTAGTACTCAGTATTTGTGTACTCAAGCAAATAAAGAACGGTTATTGTATTGCAACATACCGTCTTTGGACAGTGAGCTGTATCGGGTAATGCACACGTGAGCAATAAAGAGCGATTATGTGTATAACACAGCATTCGACCACTTGACTGTATACCGTAGGTATTTTAAGTCCGTTAAAGAATTCGACATCGTGCCATCGCTAATAAAGAACTCCGGCCTTCGGCCGTCGTTCTTTATTTTCGCGATGGCACGCTGTCTCATTCTTTAAAGATAGAGTCTGGTCATAGTAGGAAATTTATTAGTTTTGGCACATGAAAATAGAGTGAATCGTGTGAATTAACGTGGTTTTAACAGCATGTTGATATCTTAATTGGTTCCAAAGTTATGATGATTTATTCAAATTATTTCCCGCCAAAATTAACACCTAATTATGTATTATAATTAGTATTCATGACGTCATACCAGTATAACTGTTTTAATTAGTTATATTCGGATGCTAAATCTGTATCCTTTATATATATTATCACGAAATAAATTGTTGTATGGTAACCCAATGAAAAATATACCATAAATATGTGTAGTCGAACATCGCCATACCATCCATCCCTTAGATACTGTCCCTAGCAACGCCGTTGCTAGGGACCTTTGCTCGTAACTAAAGAAAGTTATTTTGATGATAAGGCATTTAATTTATGTTTTAAATGAAATACATGAATGTTATAATGTACTTTTGACGAAAAATTAGCATATTCATGAAGTTTGGGCCCATAGCAACCACCGTTGCTAAGGGTAGTATTTCGGGCGTTGTTCACTTGGTGACGAGATTAGGTTATTAAATTCTGATTATGTTTAATACCAAACGCGACAAAATAGTTAGGACTAAAAATATGTTAACAAAAGGTGAAATATCAAGAGTTATATGTTGCTAATTATCTTGAAGGACTGGTGTGACGTCATGAATACTCATTATAATACTTAATTAGGTGTCAATTTTGGCGGGAAAGTACTACACTAATGTTGTTATAACTTTTTACTAAATTGAGATATCAACATTCTGTAAAAACTGCCTTGATCCATGAGCTGCACTTTTTCACATGTCAAAATTGAGACACTTTTCATTGTGACTGGACCCCCACTTTAACTAATACGTAATTTCGGATTTATAGACATAACCTTTCAGCTTGGGCACAAAAAATTATCGTATGTCATTTGTAAGCAGTTGAGGGTTTCCAGATAGACGTGGAAACACAAGTCATCTTGTATTTCCTGATGGTTCCAGTTTGTTGACAATTTGCGTAATATATAGACCAATTTTATTATCGTATATTGATGATTTTCAGAGCACGTATGGCCCACAACCTTTATCTAAAAATTGAAGTATGGAGATCAAAGGATAAAGATGCTAACACCGTGATAAGAATAATATTGATAAGAGATCAATTTCGAACGTGCGGTGTTGATTTCGAACGGTTATTTTTCATAGGTGATCAATTTCGAACGTTAAAACAATATTTTATTCATCCTGTATGATGTTTCTATGGGTTCCTATCGGCGTCATCATGGCCAATTTTTGGTGCTACCACTGTAAGATTCCTTATGATGACATAGAACACGCCGAAATGAGAATTAGCATAATTGTGCAAAGATAATACAAATGCACTACAAATGTATGGCAAATGATATGCCAAGCGATGTTTGCACGGTTGAAGAGGGTTGACTGATATTCAGAAAAAAGACTTAAGACACGGGAAGCCCCTTGAAAAAAATACCTGAGCAAAGGTATTTGTCAACCCCAGGAAAGTCAGATGTGTCTAAGAGACTGGTGGTTGAAGATATACCACTGTCAATGGATGAAGATGGTGATGACTACGACTTTGTGGGATCAGATGTGACATCATCGTCCATTCAAAGATAGTTTATGTTGGTTGAAGGCGGAATTTTTAACAGTTTAATGTTCATTAGATATATTGTCACATTCATCGATAGAGCCTTCATATATATATTATCAGTGTTTATATGAAGGACCGAAATGAGCTGGCCCGCCACGCCGGGATACCATACACCCTAGCCTATGTAACTTTTCGGCATGTTGACCTGTATGTGCCGATATATTATTCATGCATATACAGCTACATTTCACTACTACGGGATAGTGATTCAATGCTTGCGGATACCGATTATGATAATGCTTTTTTCACAAAGGCCAACGGGCCCATATGCGTAGAAACATACAATATATCGTGGTTTGAGACAAATAAAATACAACGTACATCACAAGTAATGGTATTTATCACGAGTAATTTCAGCGTTATATATAAAGGCAGCTAAACTTCTGATACATCCATCTTTCTTGTGTGACATAATAAATTGAAAGCATGCTACTGTGCTACAGTTTGGTACAATGAATTTGTTTAAGTATTTCTGACTTAAATTATTATATAGTGGGCAAATTAGGAAAAAATGACATTCATCTTCTATTAAATTGATATTATTTACTGATTTACAATACTGGCAAAAGCGTGCATCTTGTTTTGTTTTGTTGTGCCTGTTCTTCTCTATACCAAGTTTATGATTTGAACATCGAAATCTGGCCACAGATATCATGTGTTTCCAATATACAAATTAATGAACACATACTTTTCTAGAGTCAGTTCTGTTTTGTAATTTCGGTAGTAGTTTAACTTGAATTTACAGACAATTTTGAATACCAATTTTGTTGTGCAAAATCTGTTACCCTCTGTCGAAATGTATTCTTTACCCCCTGAAAATACCACACATCCCCAAACCCGTGAGAACACAACATCATGCGAACATTAGTTACCCAGTTTTTACATCCGTTTTCGTCGTAAACTTTCAATATATTATACATGTACATTGCATTTTTTTTATCCTTTTCACATCTCCATTTTGGACAATACTGAGCAAGAACTTGATACATTTCACATTGTATATGTATACCGATGGCTAGATGCTCAACACAAATGCATTTAATCAATTTTACAATGTCATGTACAGTGCATGTATATAATCCTTTCAATGCTAAACACAAAATAGAATTTTGGCTTGTCATAGGCTTATCCGAGAGATAAAAGTAATGAAAAGTAATAATGACTACCCTACTAATATTTGTAACCCCCACCGCCCCACCCAAGAAACAGAAATCAAAAGAAATCACAACACATACACAATTTTCACGGTGAAATAGTTCAGCAGATCTATTAACAACCGTTCGAAATTATCCGCCTGTCATTTATGAGCGTTCGAAATTGACCACATTTAAATTTTCTATTCTACTTGATTCGGGTTCGGTTTGAGGAATAACGCCTCAATCAAACAGCATAACGTGATTCACTTTAGCTATGTCTAGGTACACGTTCGATTTAACTGACTCATCAAACGTTTGCACACACTAATAATGATATTACATATTAATGGCATGTATACTGCTTCTCGCCATTCAAAAATAAATGATAAATGATCATAAAAACTCACGATGTGCTTCAAAAGTATTCCACAGGTCAGTAAAGTTTCACTGCGGTGGTAAATATAAATATTTGTGACATAAACATCAGACAAATATACTTTTCACCTACCTTAATGTGTGGACCGTTCAAAATAGATCGCCAACCGTTCGAAATTGACCATCAACCGTTCGACATTGATCACCAAGCCCGTTCGAAATTATTTTACCGCCCACCGCTTATCTACAGTGCTATCGACCTCAACAAAAGCAACTGTGGGCATGATATACAATTTAGACTGTTTAGTCACTTTGTTTGAGCAGTTACCACGTTACTATGCACCCATGGAGGACTGAGTGGAGTGCCCTCTTGAAGTGTTTCCGGCAACCCAGCGGCACTTCAAAGATCCAGATATTAGCGAGCTTTGGTTTTGCTGAAGTGGTATACAGCAGTAGGTTGGTTAGGAGGAACCCTAAGCAAATAATCTGTTGTTGTTGTTGTTCATATTTCTGGAATAGAATCATAGCCATACGGTATTTAAATTCATACTCGGTTTTGTTGGATAACGTTTGGAATAGAAACACACCCTTACTTCCTGTTGAGGGGCGAGGGGGGGGGGGGGGGTAGTCGATGGTATATTGATAGACGTGGAATCAATACCGTTATCCAATCTCATATCCGGGGACAGAAAGTCATATCAGGCATACGAAGTGAGAAAAACAAAAATGACCAGGAAACTCATGAACCCCCCAAAATGGCTATTAGGAGGTGAAATCAGGTGTTCCGGAAAGAGTGAGCATTTCCTGCCCCACTAGTGGCACCCGTAATGAATTCCCCAAAATTAACATGAAAATAGATCTAGTTGTAGATGTAGATAGATATTTCTACTGTAAAACCATGTAAAAACTAAAAAGGAAACCCGTGAAATAAGGGGTTGGATAATCTTTTCTAGGAATTAGTCAATCACTATTTCGCTTTCAAAACGCGGGAATTTGCCGTCTCCTGTTACAGGAAGCTACAGAAAGTGCAAAATGTTACAAACTCACAAAGTATCCAAGGCTTGAAGTCAAACTGCTTCACACTCACTCGATCAATGTGGATGAGAATACTCGTCAACTCTCCAATTAATACAAGTTCAGAAGCTGTAGTTGAAGTCAATTTGCTAGCATTTATAGGTTAGACTTATGATTTCAGTGCAGATGTAATGTTCAGGAAAATATGAGAGGTGATTAGAAGGAGCAATCATTCTAACAATACCATTAGTGTGTAGCCACGATCAACAACGAATCAGGAAACACAGCATGGAATGTAGGTATCAATCTATTACCACAAATACAGTAGATTTTGATGATGAAATCTATGATGATGAAATCTTTGAATCTATGATGATGAAATCATCAAATATTTGATGATGAAATGATGGAATCTGTCATCAGGGAATTGCCAGTACACGGGCTTGGGGCATTGAGTTATTATCATTCCATGGATGATGTGAGACTGGGGAGATTGTTCTGAGGAACAAAGGCAGATATTGGCATGTATGCCCTTGACAAATCCCTGATGCAGTTATAGGCAGGGATGATATTAAAGTCATAGTAGCGAGGTAGCATTATATGGTTTTATTCCTGTTCACATAAAGACATTGTGGACATTTGTTGATGAGAAAGGTGTTCGCGTTATTTGGTAACTAATAACAGCGACATTTAATGGAGTATATTGGGCCAGTATTACGATCGCCTTCTCCAGCCGATGAAAGAAATTGCCGTAATCGTGACGTCAGATGAGGCAGAATGTGCTTTGATGGCTCGCCGAAAACGTAAAATATGTAATTTGGTGGCCAGCTCAGAGACGGGAAATTCACTTCAAAATACATGCGATTCAACAGAAAACACGCAAAAACCAGCAAATACTGGACATCTTGCAGTTCAACAAATCTCCGTTCTGGGTGAATAAATAGTGCTGATTCTAAATATCAAGACAAGAAATGCCGTATTTCTGCCACCTCACCCCTTCACTTGAATTGTCAAACATACATCAGGGGAATGAGTATGCGACATGCAGTTTATCTTGCTGGCTACATGTACTTTCAGGTCTGCCTCAACTGACATCACCAACCACGTGACACACACTAAAATCAGGATCAAAATCGGAAGGAAGGAGTGCCTATTTGGTTCAATATCCCGAAACCCATTGATTGTATTTGTAAAATTCGTTCGAATTTATTGAAAACTGTTCATAATAGACTAAATGAAAAGCACTTTCATCGGCATGCTACTAGGTCTTTAAACATACATGTTTATACAGAGGGAGAACATTGATATTCGTGAATTGAAGCTAAATTTTAGCACAGCAAAACAGTAAACCAATTTTATTTCGCACTTTTCATCACAATATATTCCTCAAAATATTCCCAAATTATTGGTAAATTATGTCAGTACATGTCCATTGATGGATTCAATCCAATTCAAGATCAATATTCAGTGGCATGCTCTGTATCATATATATACCTATCATTTGCGATACCAACAAATACATCTGCGTATTCACTGCGAAAGGATCAACACCCAGCAACATATCTTAGGCGGTGACTGACCTAGTTCTTTTGTCTAGGGGTCAGGTCATGTTATTGTCACCGACATGTGCTCAGATGTTTTGGAAGGAAGATAAACACAAGGTAAGAACGAGACAATCAGAGATTGCAGACCCTCGCCCTTCAGATTTAGTCACTAAAATTAGGCGATAATTGAGAGTTTTGGTCTTAAGACCATCGGTTGTACGCCATACGATTGGGAATTGGCCAAAGAAAAATACAAAAATAGGTTGAACATTTAATATTGATTAGAACCGGAGTTATAGTCAATTATGTGATTTTATTTTTTCAGTTGCCATGGCAACCGTTTTCAGCCGATTTTGGCAAAATTTGAAAGGGATTGAGCCACTTTCATAGCACTCCAGCCCTATAAATTTCAAATCTATCGGACCGTTTGCCTTTGAGTTATGAGCGCAGACATTTGCACTGAAACGTCGCTGGCCAAAAATAACCGAAATCGTGACTCCCAATTTTTCGACATCGGGCGATAATGGAAAGTTTTCGTCGTACGACCATCGGTCGTACACCAAACGATCGGGAATTGGCCAAAGAAAAATACAAAAATAGTTGGAAAAATTAATATCAAATAGAACCGGAGTTAGAGCCAATTATGTGATTTTCATTTTTTCCGTTGCCATGGCAACCGTTTTCATCCGATTTTGGCAAAATTTTGAAGGGTTTGAGCCACCATCATAGCACTCTAGTCCTATAAATTTCAAATCGATCGGACCGTTTGCCTTTGAGTTATGAGCACAGACATTTGCACTGAAACGTCGCTGGCCAAAAATAACCGAAATCGTGACCCCCAATTTTTCGACATCGGGCGATAATGGAGAGTTTTCGTCGTACGACCATCGGTCGTACACCATACAATCGGGAAATGGCCAAAAAAAAAATACAAAAATAGTTGGAAAAATTAATATCAAGTAGAACCGGAGTTAAAGCCAATTATGTGATTTTCTTTTTTCCGTTGCCATGGCAACCGTTTTCATCCGATTTTGGCAAAATTCTGAAGGGGCTGAGCCAGCACCATAGCACTCTTGCCCTATAAATTTCAAATCGATCGGGCCGTTTGCCTTTGAGTTATAAGCGCAGACATTTGCACTGAAACGTCGCTGGCCAAAAAAATTCGAAACCGTGACCCGCAATTTTTCGACATCGGGCGATAATGGAGAGTTTTGGTCGTACGACCACGGGCCATATATCATATGATCAGGAATTGGCCATAGAAAAATACAAAATTAGTTGAGGAGGACCGAGCCACGGTGATACCGCTTCTTCCCTATAAATTTCAGGACGATCGGACCATTCGGTTTTGAGTTATGCGCGCGGACAGACAAACAAACAAACAGACAAACAGACATACAAACTGACAGACCCAATTACAATACCCTCTGCCCCTATCGGGGCGAGGGTAAAAATAGTTGGAAAAATTAATATCAAGTAGACCCGGAGTTATAGCCAATTATGTGATTTTCATTTTCCCGTTGCCATGGCAACCGATTTCATTCGATTTTGACAAAATTTGATAGGGATCGAGCTACTACTATGAGACTTTAGCCCTATAAGTTTCAGATCGATCGGACGGCATGTCTTCGAGTTATGAGCGCAGACATTTGCACTGAAAAGTCGCTGGCAAAAAATAACGAAATCGTGACCCCCCATTTTTCGACATCGGGCGAAAATAAAGAGTTTTCGTCTTACGACTATCGGCTGTACACCATACGATCGGGAATTGGCCACAGAAAAATACAAAAATAGGTAGAAAAAATAATATCAAGTAGAACCGGAGTTAGAGCCAATTATGTGATTTTCACTTTTTCCGTTGCCATGGCAACCGTTTTTATCTGATTTGTACAAAATTTGAGGAGGACCGAGCCATTTGAGGAGGCGATACCGCTTCATTCCCATAAGTTTTAGATCGATCGGACCATTCCTCTTCGAGATATGCGCGCGGACAGACAAACAAACAAACTGACAGACCCAATTGCAATACCCTCTCCCCCTATCGGGGCGAGGGTAAAAATGCAATTTCTGCAACATAACGCATATATATAATAACTGAGGGGGTTGATACGATGTCCGAGACACTACTACAAATTTATGTGCTTCACAAATATTTGTAGGGGCTGAAATTCCCCAGAAATAAGGATTCTTCCATCGATGTTTACCCCATTTTCAATAAATTCTGCGCATTGTATTTCGAAAATCTGTACACGGGAGTTAAGATACTCATCTCATGTTTCATACATCCTGCGCATATGCACTAAGATCTTGTAACTTTTCAGTTATTCCTAAATCATTCCACATGCTTGTCGTGTTATCGATTTGAGTCAAACGTCACCGACTTAGGTCTACATTTTGGGTATAACATACCCGCTGGTTGAATGGTTCGAACTGTACAATGAATTCTCAGGAAAGGTGTTCTCGTGTACGGTTAACATACGATATCATATTCGTGGTATCGTGGACCGTACGCAGCAATATATTGTGCAGTATACATCCCAACAACATTTCGTAAGACCGCTTTATTGATGTGATGGTGCGCAGCATATTCACATCCACTCCAATGTAATCTGCGTCTCCGTAGTTCTGTGTCAATGCAGCTCGAATCATCTTTCCGTAGTACTCAAGTATGTAAAAAAGTATGTAGCTAAGATGTAGTCTTTAACATTTTCCAGCATGTCATTGAAGATCTCTAAGAAATATATCAAAATGTATTTTTAGATCCTTTAGCTAGCCTTGCCTATATTACAAATCGTAAATCGGGCCACCTATACTGGTAAAACACTTTTTATTTGTTTAGGTATGAAAAGTAATCAGCAGCCCGATATTCTATGAAAAGATATTCTACTGTTTATCGTATTTATTACCTGGTTTGGGACAACTCCTCGAAGGGTGTTTTCGGAGAGACAGGCAAATGGTTTCCTGATTACTCGGCGCACGACATGAACCTGAGCCAGCGAGCTTCGAACATCTTCAATCCCGCCGTCCACCACATCAAGGTGTCATCATTGTGTTGAAATGTATCGCGGGATGACACGGACGACAGATACTCATTGAATAGCTTGAACGACATAGTGTCCCTGCCTATAAAACCTAAACTCGTGCTCCGTGGAAGGACCCGTGCGAAATAAATCCCAGTACGATGCAGTATTTGGTTAGTAATGCAGTTGAATATTCTCCGTACCCAAGTATAAGGCACATTATAACTCTGGCTGATATTGACATTGGATTATCGTTTGACAAACCATTTTGTATTTACATGACCATGATAAAAAGCACGATCACCCAATTGTTTTTGTATTCAATCATCAACATGGCCGTTTCAATATAATCCATCCAATGGTTAATGCATAACATATTCAATACAGCCTGGAATATGGCTGATATTGCGGACCCTATTTGATTTTACTGTCTTTTGGCTTCATATCCTCAGGGACATTTTACATCTTTCTATAATAGAGCATTATGAAGTGACATTATGACTAATGCCAAGAAACGTTATGGAGTAACATTATGCTAGTATTGCTTCTGTCCTGCACACATAACGCCATAATACAAACTATACACTTTATTAGTCACTTCATTACCTACCGCTGGAGAATTTTAGGGTCCTCGAATGTATCTCGAAACGACAGAGGCCTACCACATCCCACAGAATGGTCCCTAATGTAATTGGTGATTGCGAAGAAGTAGGAGTCTTACTGTAGCATTATTGTTGATTTTGAGCATCCCACAGGAAATAAAGAGATGGAAAGCACGTGTGACTTGCTAGCATTATACTGCTCAGGGATTGGATTTATTATTCTTCAGACTACTAAGCCCAAAATAATGTTTGGGTGTATTCTGCTGCCATTCATATTGTTACTGCAATAGTTGTTTTGCATTAGATAGGAAATGTGTACAGACTATATCAAGCAAGTGTAAGATTTACATATTTGCTTCGAACCCGGTGAAAACTTGGTCCAATGTACTAATTGCATTGATTCTGACCTAATCAATGCAGGTCAAATTCAATGTCACGGAAAGTACGTATCTTACTTACATCCTAACGGGTCATCATATCATCATAAATAATGGTGCCAACTGGGTGACCATAATAGTGGATTTATTAGTCTAGATTTCTAATAGGTTCCCATATTTGAGGATTATTGACACGCACAGGATGTATTATGAAACCAAATTTACGAATAAGACGTATCCTGGTTTATTGTCAAATAAATGTGCTCGAACTGATATTGACATAAAACACTAATTGTCAGTCAAGATGAACAAGCGTCGCTCCTTGTTGACATTGATTGATTGGAGTTATGTTTACCATTGTAGTTATGGTTGCTTTGATGGTCGTTTAATTATCTCCAGCAAACATCCATTATTGTTCATCTGCTCATCATCAGCACAGGTCAGTATCGAGCAAACACAGTCGAAGTCTGGATTCGTGTGGTGATAAGTTTCTAGCAAATACCGTCATAGTGTAGGTTTGTGGCTATGCGATAATAAATCTCGAGTTGTTATGTTCCCCAAGTCACTCATTGTCTATGTCATATTTTACCACATTTCCCGAATAATTATCACTCTCGAGCCCCATGGGCCGCCGACACTGGCTTGTCCAGACCAGAGGCTGAGAATGACAGTGAGGAGAAACGATCAGTTGCAGAATGATGGAATAACTTTTTGGCACGCACGAATAGCAAAGTCTTTAAATTTAAAGGAACGTCATAAACCATTCATAAACCCTCATATTTATGGCAATGAGGAGGTGAATTCATTGTTCTAAAAAGATTGAGCATTCCCTGTCCCATGCGAGGCACCCTTCCTTTATTCTGAACAATTTACATACAAACAAATGAATGCGTAAATAAATATGTACCAATATCATTTTGCGGCTCGATATATAACTGTTGATAAATTGGTTGTTTTCGGCTGTATTTCTTTAGAAAACAGTGATTCTCCGTCGGGGCCTTATTGTTCTCAATTGATCTACTTGTGTTATTGTAGTGCTAAATGTTACAAGTAAGCGTCAGGAAATGTAGTAAAAGACATGTGTCGCCTCTCAGCAGTGCATAGCTCGATTCCAATGTGGGAAATGGGAATTATTTGAGTCGGCATTGCTGTAGTTTTGACATACTGCAATTATAGTCACATAGTTTTCACTATTCTGTGAATAACAAGATCTGGGACTTTGCAGACTCAAAATGAAACAATTTCCAGACCTTTTCTAGATGCATATCAATTCGAAACACCTATGCACGATAGCTCGTTAATATAAATTTTACATGCTACATAAACTTAACTTTTAAGCGTAGGCTCCATTTTTCACATCTATACATATAGTATTCGACCTGTAAAACAACATTTTTCGCGGAGAAATCTTTCGTCAAACTGCATCGAACGAGAGAAATCGCTATAGAACATGATTCCGCAAAGCATTGTGCACCCTGTCACCAGTACCGAGTAGATAATCGATACAGACACAGCGCCGTGTCAGCGGTGTTTGATCACTCGTCCCCTTTTGTCTGTTTTTAATTGACTGTCATATCAATATAATTCCATAAAGATTGTGTAGATTTGAAGAGATTCTTATAAATACAAAAGCCTTATATTTCTAAGTTCTCGTTAAATGCTGCAAAATAAATGCCCATTCAATCATGTTCAAGCTTCACGATCGCAAGTATACTTGGTACATCGGTTGATAAGAAGGGAACCGGTACGTGCATGAATATTTTTTGACAAACTTTGTTGAAGATTAGACTCCATTCTTACCTTCATAGTTAGACGTTAACTATTTTTTTCTCTTTCTTATAGTGCTAATAATGTCAACACAAAATGCCCTTCAATAGAAATACGTATATGTAACAACCACTAATGCAGATGACGAATCCGTTTTGTGGATTATCATTACTGTTGAGAATGAATATTCTACAAGCCAGCTCCAATACAAATGAATACAGAACTGAAATCAACTTATTGTTTGAATTATGAATCCCACAATTATTCATTCATAAATCGTGTCGGTCTCTTCTCGCATTGAGGCACATGTACCGGGTTTCATCATTACCAAATATTATGCTAGGTTTTGAAGGTTAAAATAAACATGCAACCAATACCCAAGTACAAAGTATTGGATTATATTTTCACCAAAATGTGGGCACTGACAAGAAGGTACCGAAAGATACCATGATAAAAGTCATTGCGAAAATCAACGGGTCAGAAAACACAACATGGACTTTGTCATTAGGGAATTGCCTGTCTCGGAGCATACAACATCGAGCAATTGTAGCACGGTTGATTTGATACTGAGGAGATTGTACCTTGGAACAAAGGCAGATAATGGCGTGTGTTCCCTTGACAATCCCTAATGCTGTTATATGCATGGATGAATTTATGTGCAATTACATTCTTATAAATACATTCAGCATAGGGGAGACTTAAATTTTATAACAAATAAAAAAAATTTAATAACAATTAATAATATTTCTGAGATTCATCACGACCTCACTATCACAACCACAACTTCACTTTCGTATTGAATGATATGCTCATTCAATTTGAGAGTCAGAACTTAATTTTATTAAAGGCGGGATTTGATTCATCCAATCTCCAGAAAGATTGTCAACATTCAGAGTGCCAGTTTATGTTCATTGTCTTTAGTGGATCGAGATATTGATTCCTGATACCACCGAGTGCATAACGCTTAGACTGGTCTAGAATTGTGACAGGTAAAACGGATGACTAGAATCCAAAATAACCGATAACATATTTTAATAATATGTCAGTGATATCGTCATTATTTCTCTGTAGACCCATTCGCCTGACATCGCCCAAGGACAAGCGGGTCATTATTGTCATTATCTTTGTTCTTCAGCTCAATCAGCCCCGTATCACACCAACTTATTGTTCATTTCCTCTCGCATCTCGTCTTGTACGAGGATATGTTTTGTTTGAGGATGAGTTTTGTTATAGAACAATATTCGATTTAACACTGTATGTGCGAGGTCAGTGGAGTTTTCTCTTGCTGTTGAAAATTCCTGTACCAACCTATTACCACAATATGTTGAACATTTCAACCAATAATTATGTTAACTATGATTGCATGACTATTTTGGGGAGTTTGGAACTCGCCTACAAAGATGCACAATGTTGCTGTCACACCCTGCCGAAAACTGTTGTACAGGCAGTATGTCAGCATTATTAGCAGAATCCATATCCTACAGAGTATAATGCAATATCAAAGTTTATGATGAAACCATTTACATGGTTGGGCAGTTTTTCTCGACGCTTGTATTGCACGTGAAATATTCTCCATACCATGCTTGAGGGTTGATAATGCCCCTGTTTGCAGAATGCATTTTACAGACCAGTCACCCTTAATTATTCCCTCAACAGAGACCTACCACATAACACACTCCACTGAATGGTCCCTAATGCAGTTTGGAGATTGCGATGCAGTAGGAGTCTCACTGCCGCATTATTGTTAATTTTGAGCATCCCTCAGGAAATAAAGAGATGGAAAGCTCTCGTGACTTGCCATCATTATACTCTTCTGAGATTGGATTTATCATTCTTCAGATCACTGAGCCAAATAATAATATTTGGTAGTATATTGTTGTCGGTGCATACTGGTATTGCAATAGGGTATTGCCAATGAATCCATCAGGAAGTCTTTGATGTGTTCATCTTTCTATCAGGCAAGCGCAAAATTTTACATAGTTGCTCACACCCAGATTACACGATGGAGATATTTCCAGAGATCGATATGTTCACTGAAAGAAACGAAAATATCAGGTAATTTTTGAATGGGACTTGAGTTTGAGTTTTCAAACAATTTTCTTATGCACTGGTTAGGCAATAGTGACTACATTGAGATTGTCAATCCAGAGTGGTAGACCACAGAATCAGTGCAGTTGTTCCCAGTAAATGTAGCAAATATACTTGCCTTCATTGTCAGGGTAATTAGTGTAACTGTGCCAGGCTCTGTGAGCATTATCAGTGTATTATGTTTCCCGCTGTTTGTAGACAGACACCGTGAGGTGCTGCCACCTTGTGAATGACGCGTGTATCATGTTTTGGAACTCTCCGGTAGTTGAAGGCTGTTTCGTGTGACGCTTGAAAAATGTCAATTTGTTTCATCGCAAATCTGATAATTTTGGATGTTTTGCATTTTATGTTGGATTACCCGGCCATGGAGGTATGTCCATAATATACATGATTGTTTGTGGATGCTAAATATCTAGTAGGGTTAGATTGTCATTGTATATCTTGCGATTTATGCTCGATATTCTGATCGACCTGTAGCGAGTCACATAGTTAGGCGTAGATAATTTTGCAATGGCTCTGAAGTATATGCTTGTCTAAATGCTATATTACATGTATCTGAAGGTTACTGATGATGGTATCGACTATCGAGAAGATAATTTGTTTAGCCTAACATATATTACTGTATTTCTTCGTGCTATGACCTATGAGTATTTTGGTACAGTATTGTGGAGGAATTTTATCAGTCTGAAGGTTATGTGGTGGCTCTTTTGAGTTAGAAATATAATTTACATGTGTTCGACTATCGTATATGGATAAAGGCATAATTCGCTTACATGTATTGTCCAAGCTGATTTGTAAACAAGGTTGTATTTTTGTATTTTTCAGTTTTATGTGACCATAGTGGCAGCCATGTACCGGCAATAAACGAAGGTGGTCCATTAAATCAGAGTTGGCTCATCATTTGCCTGAAAGTCTACATTCACTTACCTGAGTGCCGCTACAATAAAACTCCCAGCCCGGATACTGCATTACCGCTGCTGAAGGATGCAGACGAGAAGGAACATCAAACTTCCAGTGAAACTGATGGAGTATGAATTAGCTATGTTTAATATGAACAAAAACAAGCTTCGTGAAACTTCCAGTCAAGGGATGAGTGTCATTGCCGACCAACTTGGTCAAATCGAGGACGAGATCTCACGTATTGAAGAAGAATACGAGCGAACCAAGTCTGAATTGGCGTCAATGATGTTGGAGTCTAAATCTCCTGATGGCAGCCACCGTGCACCAGCCTCTGTATCTGATGGTGGCAAAACTGCTAATCACATTCAAGACAGTGCGTTCAATGGTGGCCACTCAAGCCAAGCCTTGTTATCTGATAGTGGTCGTCACACTCAACCAATGAACTCGCCAGGTTATGGTGGTCACTTTGCTCAGACAAACTCTGCCAGACCTCCAGACAGTGGCCACACTGCTCAGTCTATGAGCTCTCCTGACGGTGGCCACTTCAGACCTCCTGACGGTGGCCACTTCGCGCAACTTGTGAGACTTCAAGACGGTGGCCACTACGCTCAACCTGTGAGACCTCAAGACGGTGGCCACTTCGCTCAACCTGCGAGACCTCAAGACGGTGGCCACTTCGCTCAACCTGCGAGACCTCAAGACGGTGGCCACTTCGCTCAACCTGCGAGACCTGAAGATGGTGGCCACTTCGCCCAACCTGCGAGACCTCAAGACGGTAGCCACTCCAGTCAGCCCACTAGACCTGACGGTGGCCACTTCATCCCACCTGCCAGACCTGACGGTGGCTACTTCACTACGCCTGCCAGACCTGACGGTGGCCACTTCGCTACGCCTGCCAGACCTGATGGTGTCCACTTCGCTATGCCTGCCAGACCTGCGGGTGTCTGCTTCGCTGAGACTGTGGGATCATCAGATGCAACAGCTGTTCTCAGAAATTCTGTTACCCATGATTTATGTATTGATGATACTAAAGGTGTTGCAATGTTGCATGCTCAACCTAATTATGTTTCCACACCAAATTCATTTGTAAATTTTGTGAATGCTCCACCCTTTGTTCCTTCAAATGACATGTATGTGCAAAATGTGAACAGGTCAACTGGTGAAAGTGATTTGTCAAGGTTAGCTGATCTGTTGTCTGAGGGTCAAAATCACCTCCCACCCATGGTACCTGAAACTTTTGATGGGTCTGATCCACTAAATTACCCAGAGTGGTCGAATGCTTTTGAAACTTTGATAGACTCCAGGGTACGTTCCAGTGCCGGCAGGTTACACTATTTAGGCATGTACACGAAGGGAGTAGCCAGGGAAGCAATTCAGGGGATCCTTTCGATCAAGAAGCCAGATCTGGATAGAGAGTATAGAGAAGCCAAAGCCATTCTGGAGAGGCGTTACGGGAATAAGTACATTGTCTATGATGCATACAAGACGAAGATCCGTAAATGGCCCACTATCAAGCCCAAGGATGGACCAGAACTTAGACGATTTTCGGATTTCCTGCATAACTGCCGGACAGCCATGGACTCAGTGGAATACCTGAGGGTGCTGGATGATGCAGAGGAGAATCAAAAGATGTTGTCAAAACTTCCCCAGTACATTGTGGATCGATGGAGTCGTGAGGTAGACTCCTGGATGCATGGCGACATTGATGGTACTCCACGTTATCCGCCCTTCACTGTGTTCTGCAGCTTCCTCATGAAGGAGTCCAGAATAGCTTGCGGACCAGTACAAGCCAGAAAGGAAGAAGTTAGAGACTCCGCTAAACAGTCAGGATCAAAACGACAGGCGAGAAGTTTTGCCACGAATGCAGACACTAAGCAATCAAAAGCCAGTGAGAGTATTCAGCCTGGAAAGCAGTCATCTTCTAACAGCAGTCCATCTTCCTCCAGTAAACCAGTCAAGGCTAAACAGCGATGTCCTCTCTGTAAAGACGAACACATACTGAGTTCCTGTCCTGACTTCTTGAAGTTGACGTTGGCAGAGAAAAAGGAAACCATCAAAGCAAAGGCTTTGTGTTGGAAGTGTTTAAAATGGGGACATATGCGCCAAGATTGTAGAACTTTTGTGAAATGCGATAAGTGCCAGAAGGCACATGTCACAGCCCTCCATGATGAATCCTATGATGATGCCAAAGGGACACATGCATCAGATGGTGCTTCTACTACCCCCAAATCACAGTCGAACAGTTCTGGTGGTGACACCAAGCACGTCAGTTGTCATGCGTCTCATGGTATTGAAGAACAGTTTAAGAGCATGTCTGATTGTTACAACACCATGATTGTGCCAGTATGTGTAAGCAGCAATGATGTGTCAACATGTATGTATGCTGTCATTGACGAGCAATCTGATGCATGTTTTATTGCAGAGCATGTTCTCAGTAAACTGAATGCTGCATCCATGCCAGTGGAGCTCAAACTGTCGACTATGTTAGGCGAAGAAGTTGTATCTTGCCAGAAGGTATCAGGTCTGACCGTGCGAGGAGTAAATGAAAACACTGAGATTGAACTCCCAAACTGCTACTCTCGAGCTAACATTCCCATCAGTGCCTCACAGATAGCACGCCCAGAAATTGTAAGGAAGTGGCCCCATCTTCACAAGGTAGCCACCAAGCTGATGCCATATGATGACTACATGCCAGTGGGTCTGTTGATCGGCATAAACTGTGGACGTGCCACCAAGCCCAGAGAGGTTGTCAGTGGTAAGGAGGACGAACCGTATGCCGTTAGAAGTGCCTTAGGCTGGGGAGTGATCGGCGCTGTATGTCCACCTGGGGATGAAGGTAAACTTCGCCACTTTGCCTTCAGGACACTTGCACACGAAATTAGCCCAGGACATATCATTAGGATGTTTGACGGAGATTTCTGCAAGGAAGAGTCTCGAAAAGGATTGTCCATACAAGACCACAAGTTTCTTGAGCTGGCTCGAGCTGGCGTTAGGCACAGAGAAGATGGACACTTTGAGCTCCCTCTACCCTTCAAGGGCAAAGTAGCACTGCCTGATAACAGATTCATGGCACTGCAGAGATTGAAGGGCCTCCGGCGTAAACTGCAGAGCAACGAAAAGTTCAGAGATGACTATGTCACCTTTATGGACAACTTACTAGAAAAGGGCTATGCAGAGAAGGTTCCTTCAGATGACGAACCTGAACTGGGTACAGTTTGGTACATTCCACACCACGGTGTGTACCATAGGAAGAAGGAAAAGTTGAGGATAGTATTCGATTGTAGTGCTGAATACTGTGGGGAGGTCCTCAACCACCACTTGTTACAGGGTCCAGATCAGATCAACAACCTGATTAGGATCTTGTGCAGATTCCGAAAGGAACCCATAGCCCTGTGTTGCGATATTGAAGGAATGTTCCACCAGGTTGTTGTTCACCCACAACATCGGAACTTCCTTCGCTTCTTGTGGTGGGACCAGAATCAGTTTGATCAGCCGCCAAAGGACTTTCGCATGACGGTGCACCTGTTTGGTGCAACCTCCAGTCCTGGTATTGCTAATTTCACTTTGAAGCACACTGCTGACCTCTACGAAGATCAGTTTGGGAAGCAGGCTGCAGATTTCGTTCGTACTGACTTCTATGTTGATGACGGGCTTAGGTCAGTAGCCACACCACAGGAAGCGTCCAGCCTTATAGAATCTACTTGGCAGTTGTGTAGCAAGGGAGGGTTCAATCTACACAAGTTTATCTGCAACGACAAAGATGTACTTCAGACCGTTCCAGCTTCCAAGCTTGCGAAAGATGTTCAGAGCATTGATCTCAGTTCGGAGGACTTACCGATGGAACGCACACTTGGGGTGCACTGGTGTGTTCAGTCTGACACATTCCAGTTCCATGTTCAGTTTGATGCTCCAGTTACAAGACGGGGAATCTTGTCAACGGTCAGTACCATTTTCGATCCTCTTGGACTAGTGGCTCCATACATCCTGCTGGGGAAGCGGATCCTGCAGCAATTGTGTCGGGATGGAGCTGGTTGGGATGATCCAGTGGACGAGGATCTTTGCCGTCAGTGGGAGAAATGGTGCCAAGACATCTGCCAATTGGCAGATTTGAAGATTCCAAGGTGCTACAAGCAGGCTGGCTTTGGTGATGTCCATAAGGCAGAGCTACATCACTTCTCGGACGCCAGTCTTGCCGGACTAGGCCAATGTAGTTACCTGCGGCTTCAAGATGACAAAGGACATATGTGTACATCGCTCGTCATGGGTAAATCTCGAGTGACGCCATCCAAAACAGTGACGGTTCCCAGGCTGGAGTTAGCAGCTGCAGTGATGTCCATTCGGGTGAGCAGGTTCCTAGATCGGGAGCTGAAGTACAAAGATGTGTCACATACATACTGGACAGACAGCAAAGTCACCCTTGGCTACATCAACAATGAGGCTCGGAGATTTCATATATATGTCGCCAATCGTGTCCAAGAAATCCGAGAACACAGCTCACCATCAGATTGGAGGTACATTGAGTCAGGACAGAACCCTGCAGATCTAGCTTCTCGTGGTTTAGACCCCATGGAACTGAGGGATAATGAACTATGGTGGAAGGGTCCTAAATTCCTGTACTCTGGTGAGCAGTTGCCCGGACCACCTACTGTTGAACAGCCTGCTGCAGATGACCCGGAAGTCCGTAAGGCTCAAGTGCTTTCAACAGTCACGGACAAGGGTGCACGCTGTACGGTACTGCAGAGACTTGAACGCTTCTCCAACTGGGATGTGGCCAGGCGTGCCATAGTTCTGTGCATTCGGCTCCTGCAGAAATTGAAGAATCGCACAGTAAAAAAGCCATCGAAACCAGTCAGCAAACGAGAGTTGAAGGAGAGACTGGAAGCCTATCAGCCTATCAGCGTGGCAGAGCTACAAGAAGCCGAGAAAAGAATCTTGCTGATGGTCCAGAAGCAAGCCTTTCCAGAGGAACGCACCTTCTTGAGGAAGATATCCAAGCAGGATATCCACAACAGAGAAACTGCTAAGCAGCGGAACAAGAGTGTGAAAAGGCGAAGCAATCTGTATCGGTTAGACCCATACATAGAAGATGGTCTACTTAGAGTTGGTGGTCGCATCCGAAGGGCAAACCTTGCAGCAGAAGTCACTCGTCCAGTGATTTTGCCCAGACACAGTCATGTAACCAGCCTGATCATTGACCATTATCACGTCAGATGTGGTCATGGTGGACGTGGCATCACCCTGAACAGTATTCGTTCCAGCGATCATTGGAGCAGGTGCTGCTGTTACGTCTCATGTATGGAAATGTGTCATCTGTCGCAAGTTGAGACGTGGTCCACAGATCCAGAAGATGGCAGACTTACCCAAAGACAGATTGGACGCTGGCCCACCTTTTACGTACAGTGCGGTCGACTGTTTTGGCCCATTCACTGTTAAGGAAGGTCGCAAGCAGCTAAAGCGATATGGGGTTTTGTTCACTTGCCTCAGTTCGAGGGCAATACATATAGAAGTTGCTGCTACAATGTCTACAGATTCGTTTCTGAACGCTTACCGCAGATTCGTGTGCCGCAGGGGACCTGTCCGAATGCTAAGATCGGATCAAGGCACTAACTTCATGGGAGCAAGAAACGAGATTCAGACAGAAATAGACAACAGCAAGATTCACAGTGAGCTCTTGAAGGACAGCTGTGACTGGGTCACTTGGCAGATGAACGTCCCCAGTGCATCGCACATGGGTGGCGTCTGGGAAAGAATGATAAGATGTGCCCGGAATGCCCTGTCAGCACTGTTGATACAGCATGGAGGTCAACTAAATGAGGAGTCCTTGACTACCCTCCTGGTGGAAGCTGAAGCGATTGTTAACAGTCGCCCCCTCACTTGTGTCGACAGTCGCTCACCGGACTCGTTCTTACCTTTGTCGCCCAGCATGGTACTTACCTCGAAGTCCAAGGCAGTTATGCCCCCTCCAGGAAATTTTGTCAGAGAGGATGTATACTTACATCGTAGGTGGCGTGCAGTTCAATACCTGGCGAATGAGTTCTGGGTTCGATGGAGGCGGGAATTCCTCCCTACACTGCAAGAGAGACGGAAGTGGGTCAAGACCCACAGAGACTTGGAACCTGATGACATTGTCATGATTGTGGATGATAACTCACCACGTAGCACATGGCCTCTAGCCCGAGTTACTGAGACATTCAAGGATGAGGATGGATTAGTTCGCAAGGTTAAACTATGGTCAAAGAACTCAGTCTATGAAAGACCAATCCAAAAGCTGGTACTTTTGGTTGACCGGGGCTGCCCAGTCGAGGAGCCGACCGGTGACTCTGATGCTCGATAGAGTGTTACTTGGCGAAATCTCAGTTGTCAGCACATTGAGTATTCTTAGTTTGTGTGATGTAATCTGTTGATCATATATGTTCAAAGATAGTTGCTATAAGTTCAAGTTTGGTAATTATTTAATATGAATGTTGTTTGTTTTTTTGGGGGGTAAATTGTAACCAATTTAGGGGAGCCATGTAACTGTGCCAGGCTCTGTGAGCATTATCAGTGTATTATGTTTCCCGCTGTTTGTAGACAGACACCGTGAGGTGCTGCCACCTTGTGAATGACGCGTGTATCATGTTTTGGAACTCTCCGAGAGTTGAAGGCTGTTTCGTGTGACGCTTGAAAAATGTCAATTTGTTTCATCGCAAATCTGATAATTTTGGATGTTTTTGCATTTTATGTTGGATTACCCGGCCATGGAGGTATGTCCATAATATACATGATTGTTTGTGGATGCTAAATATCTAGTAGGGTTAGATTGTCATTGTAAATCTTGTGATTTATGCTCGATATTCTGATCGACCTGTAGCGAGTCACATAGTTAGGCGTAGATAATTTTGCAATGGCTCTGAAGTATATGCTTGTCTAAATGCTATATTACATGTATCTGAAGGTTACTGATGATGGTATCGACTATCGAGAAGATAATTTGTTTAGCCTAACATATATTACTGTATTTCTTCGTGCTATGACCTATGAGTATTTTGGTACAGTATTGTGGAGGAATTTTATCAGTCTGAAGGTTATGTGGTGGCTCTTTTGAGTTAGAAATATAATTTACATGTGTTCGACTATCGTATATGAATAAAGGCATAATTCGCTTACATGTATTGTCCAAGCTGATTTGTAAACAAGGTTGTATTTTTGTATTTTTCAGTTTTATGTGACCATAGTGGCAGCCATGTACCGGTAATAAACGAAGGTGGTCCATTAAATCAGAGTTGGCTCATCATTTGCCTGAAAGTCTACATTCACTTACCTGAGTGCCGCTACAATTAGGGAGATTGTAATATATTGAAAACCCTTTGGTGGGTCATCTTTCCCTGAAGTGGAAATGCATTTGATTTGGTCAGGGTTTGGTGGCCGTTAGAAATCACTCATTCTATAATCACTGGTCCGTGACTTTGGAATACGGTGAACTATGTCACATGGACCTGCTTTCACATGTCGTCACAATTTCTAGCGTTATTTGATACCCACCAGTTTTGGCATTCAAATCGTCATATTCTGGATATACTTCGCAAATACCTGTGTTTGTCGTACTGTCGATGCAAATATCTGCATAGGATTGTTCAGTTTGTTTAATTGAGTCTTGACGTATTGCTGAATTGCGCTCGTGGTTACAAATTGATTCAATTTTCAATAAGGAAAACGAAATCAATTAGAGAGGAGGGTCCTGCTGATAGTTTTGATAGCAGAGCATTTTAGCTCACTGCCTGGAAGCCGTTGAGATATTGAGTTGGACTGACACAGTGTCTGTGTCTGTGAAGGCCGCATGTCTTCCGGACTTCAAAATTACTCTGCTCAATTCTCGCCTGTTCTCCAAAGTTTATTAAAACTTGGAGTAATTCCAAGGTTTATTGATAAATTTCAACATTAAAGATTCATTTCATTATGCATGTGTGTGTTTGCATACGGGTTGCGGGGGGATAAATCACGTTTATCGCATGCGCAGAGGGCATGTTAAACGAGAACCGGGATTGATCTGGCTATACACTTTTCTGCAGCAACATATACATGCGTTCCTTGTTTATCAACTGTCATTGCTTCATAACATTCACTGTAGTCTGTTTACCAAGTGATAAATATGCTGATACCATATAGAACTAGCTCGAGGAGCGCTGTTCATTCATTGGTGGAAGAGTGGATATCCCAATGATGTCATAAAAGGGTCATCGGGCTTTTACTGGAACGATTTATTTAAAGGGGTATTAGTGAGTAAACAAAAATTTCAAGACATCCCAAATAATTGTGGTTTTGGAAAGGTAATTGTGCATGTATTCATTCAAAAAATAAAAACCATATGTACCGGGGCTGCCTTGTAAAATAATCTACATTCAAAAAGTTATGTCAGATTTCACAGTTGCCGGAAGATTGAAATTGTTTTCAGTGGCTAATCGCATAAGTGTCAATTTTATTTTTGTCTTCTATTAAGACTAAATTGTTTTTTTAAGAAATTCCGATTTTGTATATGTTGTACAAAAAAACACTATGAATCTGATTATCAAGACAAAATAGGGATCATATGGGAAAATTGAGGTGTTTGATGTCAAGATATATCTGCTGATCAGGTGTTTTCCCTATAATTTTCTGCCCATTTCCATTGCTAGTCAGAGACGTCGTATCCAGTTTTTTTCTTCTACCACTGCTAATTTTTTCAAGAAATGTCCGGATTTGGGTTATTGTTTAGCCAGAAAGACAAGGATTCTGATTATGAAGAAAAAATTAGGGGTCACGGGGGAAAATTGTGGTGGTTGGAGTCAATATATCCGGTGGTCATTTGTCCATGTGCGTTAAATCTGTATTTTTGAATGTTTGGAAGCAAACAATTTCTCACGATTAATTTCAAGGTTGGGTCAACAGTGTATACCACAGTTGATAATTTAAGATGCATGTTTACCAGTACAATGGAGGTTGCTATGGCAACTGATGTTGGTACTGTAATACTATAACCATGAATATCAATTATCAAACCACACGGTGATATTGGCGAAGAATGTAAGCTTCCTTTTCTTGACATCAATGGGAAATAGATCTATATTCCGAATCAGTACCCGAATCAATCAATACAGAGGGTAGCAACCACTTTTCTATGATTGATGGTGCTGTTGCCAAGGCATATACAGAAAAAAAACCTGTAAAACATGCTCAGCACTATGAGTAGTTTATTGTTTAGCATGTAAATCATTATTAGCAGATTTAGCATGCTTCAAATACACGTTTCTGCCCATAGCAACATGATCGAATCTTCGATATCATTTCATGCTAATATATTAGTACTCTGTCTGTCATATTTTACCATGTTTGTTCAAATTTTCATTCAAGTTCAAGATATAGCATGCGTATGGAACAAGCGGGGAACTACATTGGTCAATTATCATTACATTTGCACAAATTCAATGTGTAATTTAAAACAGTACAACATGGATCCAACCACACAATTATTAGGCCTAAAGCAGAGAGCCAACAATTTTATAATGATATTACTGGAGTTTGACCACCAAAGGCGTCCAAAGGGATCGAAAAAGCAAACCCGTAGAGCATTGCCGTACTAGAATATCGTTGCCACGCTTGATTGAACATGCGCGTTATGATGCGCACAGCGTACTCACTTATCATGCGTAATCCGTGACAACTGTCGCACTGTACATACTGCATAATTACTTACAGACATATTTCACAAACACTACACCGCCAGTGAATGAATGTGTACAGATTTCATGTTCTATTTGCCAACTGTCAGATTATCCAACTTCATTCGACCAGGGTTACATATGCATCATATCTCAGTGTTGAAAAGTCAGTGTTGTCTTTGTCTCTACACAATTTTTATTTCTGCCAAAAATTAGATATACGAAACTAAGTGTAAAGTATATAGATCATCTAGGCTAAAATGTTTTTGTGATTTTTTTTTATCACAAGCTTTTCATTTGTGCAATCATTTGTGCCATATTAACAAATCGTCGTCAACTTCATGGAAGTTCATTCCAACAGGATTATTATTAAATTCACACCCCAAGAGACCGAAATATCGATATGAGAGACACTTGTCTAAGATCTGTTTCCCTAATCAACCTTGAGGGTAGTTGGGATTATGAGATTGAGTCTGTCTTGTCTGTGCCAAAGAAATAACCAAGCAGCCGAATAACCTGGCACTGTCCCCATTAGTCCCCCATTATTCGATCTGTGGGAAAATATTAGCTTGTAGCTATTGATATCTTCAGAAATTGATATCTGTAATCAACAGAAGGACAACACTGCTGCTACATGACCACATCATTGACGAGATGTATTAGAGGCATAGTATTTAAACTGGTATATGAACTACCAATCTCAACAAAAGCAACTGTGGGCATGATATACGATTTGGACTGTTTGTCACTGTATTTGATCAGTTGCCATGTTACTATGCACCTATGGAGGACTGGCAAATCTCCGCTGGAAGTGTTTCCGGCAGCGAATCAACACCTCAGAGACCTGGATATTAGCGAGTTTATTGCGTTTTGCTAAAGTGATGTACAGTAGTAAGAAACCCAGAACAAATAATCTCTTGTTATTGAGCATGGATCCCGTAACCCTATATGCCCATTTCAAATACTGAAAGTTTCGTTTAAGTGAGGATTTGTTTGTATGCCGGGCCTGGACACTGTTTTCTTTTTTGCTGCATGTAATGTACCATGTATGTTCCAACATATTACCACAAATACCAGAAGATATTGGTGATGCTAATGAAAACTGTGATTTATATTTTTGGAATAGAAACAAAGCCACATGGTATTAAAATTCACATTGGGTTTTGTTGGAATAAACCCAGATTTCCTGTTCAGGGGTTGGGGGGGGGGGGGGGGGGTTCCTGTTCAGAGGCGGGAGGGGTTGGGGGGGGGGGGGTATGTTGCTACTCTGGAGCCATGTAAAAACTTAGAATGAAACCCGTGAAATAAGGCGTTGGTAATATTTTTTTATGAATTATTTGATCCACTATTTCGATTTTAAAATGCAGGAATTTGCCATCTTCCACAACAGAAAGTGCAAAATGTGCAAACTCACAAAGCGTGAGTTGAAGTCCAACTGAAGTGAATAGAAGGCACAATCATTCTAACAATACCATTAGTGTGTAGCTACGATTATCAACGGATCAGAAAACACAGCGTGGAATCTGTCATCAGGGAATTGACAGTACATGGGCTTGGGGCATTGAGTTATTATCTGATCATTTCATGGATGATGTGAAACTGGGGAGATTGTTCTGAGGAACAAAGGCAGATATTGTCATGAATGCCCTTGACAAATCCCTGATGCAGTTATATGCAGAGACGTTATTGAAGATTAGTGTACATGATTATACCGTGGGGGAACATCGATATTCATGAATTGAAGCTAAATTTTAGCACAACAAAACAGTTTCATTTCGCACTTTTCATCACAATATATTCCTCAAGATATTCCCCAATTGTTGGTAAATTATGTCAGTACATGTCCATTGATGGATTCAATCCAATTCAAGATCAATATTCAGTGGTATGCTGTGTATCATATATATATACCTTCTATTTGTGATACCAACAAATACGTATGTGTGTCTGTATGGGTAATGACTTGGGCTTATTCACTGCGAAAGGGTCAATATACCATTCTCCTGGTGCGTGGCTAATGGCTGATTGGAGTTGATGCCAATTTATGTATTGAAAATGAAACAACCTGTCCCGTGTCAATACTTTATATAACCCAATTTTGTGACGTGTGTACTGTCTGTATGCAGTCTATATCTTGCCCAACCACTCAAATAGATGTCAGTTATAGTGCTCTCAGGGAATTTCATTCAACGGGAAGACTTTATTTTATGTAACATCAGATATAATTGTTTTGTACTGTCTCGTGGATGGTGGATGCTTAGATCGCTGGCGTGTCGTACGAAACTCAACAGGCTGTGCGATCAACATTTATAGAAAGAAAAATGCTATGACAGTTTTTCTTCCGTGATAAAGTTGGACCGTTTTGTTAGGCCTTGTGAGTTGAAAATATGAATTTTGTTTTTTTACTCACGAAAATATATGCAGTGACTACAGGGTACAATACAATCCACAATATGAGTCGCCATGTTTATCAAAGGATAGGAAAACACATGTACTATTTCATCAGTGAATGAAATATCCCTGAGTTTGCGAAATTGAGCAATTACAGCATGACTGATTTGAAACTGGGGAGATGGTATGGGGCAACAGAGCAACCATCTCTACGTGTGCCCGTGATAAACCCTTGTGCAATTGTATGCAAGGATGACACCGAAGGAAGATTTTATTATATATGACTGAAAAATATTTCTGGAAAATAAACTCAGGGCCCAAGTATCATATCTTGTGCTATGTTCAATAAGAATTAAAAATGTGACAGTCTAATTGAATGGCTTCGTCTAGTGGTTTGATACTGGGGCCATACTCAGCATAAAGGGAAGAGTACAAAAAATTATTATGCACCTCATACGGAACAATTTATAATGAACCTCAACATTCTTCACTGTCATGTGGCAGGGTCTGCCATTGCGAGTCCATGAATGAATTGCAATGTAGTATATATTGGCGGTTAATATTCAGTCCCGTGATCTTCAATACCAGTACATGTCAATATCACTTAACGAGGCAAATGGGTGATCGGAGTCCTCCAAATGGTGCATAAGAAATAATCCACATCCTCCCTGGGTCAACAATTATTCGGCTGATGGCTCCTTTTGGTGGTTCAGCCGTAAAATCGTATTACCTGACTTTGGGGTGTGTTTAATGTGTACTGGAAGTGCCAAGCTTACCCTAACCACTTGAAGTACGTTATGTTGAATCTTTGATTATTCAGTACATTCAAGCTATCACAACAACCATCAGAGTTTTGTCATTACATGACTCTGATAGAAAGCACGACCTGGTCACACAATTGTTTTTGTATTCAATCATCAACGTGGCCGTTTCAAATATAATCCATCCAATGGTTAATGCATAACATATTCAATGCAGCCCGGAATATGGTCGAAATTGCGGACCTTATTTGATTTTACTGTCTTTTGGCTTCATATCCTCAAGGACATTTTACATATCTCTATCATAGAGCATTATGAAGTAACGTTATGACTAATGCTGAGAAACGTTATGAAGTAACATTATGCGAGTATTGCTTGTGTCCTTCACACATAGCGCCATAATACAAACTATACACTTTATTAGACACTTTTTTACCTACCGCTGGAGAGTTCTAGGGTCCTCAAATTGTATCTCAAAACGACAGAGGCCCACCACACTCCACAGAATGGTCCCTAATGCAATTTGGAGATTGTGATGCAGTCGGACTTTCAATGCCGCATTATTGTTGATTTTGAGCATCCCACAGGAAATAAAAGAGATGGAAAGGTCGCGTGACTTGCCAGCATTATACCATTCTGAGATTAGATTTATCATTCTCCAGACTACTAAGCCAAAAATAATGTTTGAGTGTATGCTGCTGCCATTCATATTGTTATTGCAATAGTGTTTTGCATTGGAAAGGAAATGTGTACAGATTGTATCAAGCAAGTGTAAGATTTTTACATATTTGCTTCAAATCTAGTCAAAACTTAGTTTAATGTGCTAATTGCATTGATTCTGACTTCCGAAGGTCAATGGCAATGTCACGGAAAGTACGTATCCTACTTACACCCTAACGGTTCATCATATCATCATAAATAATGGTGACAACTGTGCGACCATAATAGTGGATTTGTTAGTCTGGATTTCTTATAGTTTCCCATATATGGGATTTATTGACATGTACACATTATATTATGAAACCAAATTTACGAAAAAGACATATTCTGGTTTATTGTCAAATAAATTTGCTCGAACTAATATTGACATAAAACACTAATTGTCAGTCACGATGAATAAGCGTGGCTCTTTGTTTCCATTGTTTGAGTGGAGTTATATTTACTATGGTTGTTTATTTGTTATGATGGTCGTTTGATTATCTCCAGCAAACATCCATTATTGTTCATCTGCTCATCATCAGCACAGGTCAGTATCGAGCAAATACAGTCGAAGTCTGGATTCGTGTGGCGATAAGTTTCTAGCAAATACCGTCATAGTGTAGGTTTGTGGCTATGCGATAATAAATATTGAGTTGTTATGTTCCCCAAGTGACTCAGTGTCTATATCATATTTTATCCACATTTCCCGAATAATTATCACTCTCAAGCCCCATGGACCGCCGACACTGGCTTCTCCCGACCAGAGGATGAGAAAGACAGTGAGGGGAAACTATCAGATGCAGAATGAATTCATTGTTCTAAAAAGATTGAGCATTCCCTGCCCCATACGAGGCACCCTTCCTTTATTCTGAACAATTTACATACAAACGAATGAACGCGTAAATAAATATACATGTATTGATATCATTTTGTGTCTCGATATAAACCTGATAATGAATTGGTTGTGTTCGGCTGTATTTCATTAGAAAACAGTGGTGATTCTCCGTCGGGGCCATACTGTTCTCAATGGATCTACTTGTCTGTGTTATTGTAGTGCTAAATGTTATTAGCACTGATACACCGAATCCAGCGCCGGAGATTGGGTGGTCCGATGTATTTTCGGGACATACACAATTTGGGATAAACACTTATCAAAACGGTATCACAGCTTATTGAACAATCCTAACATTATTCTGTAAAATTCAATGTCTGAAGCATTGCTTACAGTGAATTGCAGGAAAATTCAATTTACTAATGCTAGATGTTATTGTAGAAAAGAAGATTAGACCCCATTCTTACCTTCATAATTAGACGTTAATTAGTTTTTCCCCTTTATAATAGTGCTAATAATGTCAACACATTGAAATGCCCCTCAATAGAAATACGTATATGTATTTGATTCTATCGCAAAATATTGTATTTTACGTTTGTTATTGGAATCATCAAATCTTGGCTGCACTGGTGGTAATAGATTGATACTTACATGGAACAACCACTGATGCAGATGAGGAATCCGTTTTGTGGATTATCATTACTGTTGAGAATGAATATTCTACAACCCAGACCCAATACAAATGAATACAGAACTGAAATCAGCTATTTTTTAAAATGATGAATCCCACAATTATTCCTTCATAAACCGTGTCGCTCCCATCTCTCATTGAGGCACGTGTACCGTGTTTCATCATTAGTGCTAGTCTTTGAAGGTTAAAATAAACATGTAGCCAATACCCAAGTACAAAGTATTGGATTATGTTTTCACCAAAGTGTAAGCACCGACAAGAAGGTACCGAAAGATACCATGATAAAAGTCATTGCGAAAATCAACGGGTCAGAAAACAACATGGACTGCCTGTCTCGGAGCATACAACATCGAGCAATTGTAGCACGGTTGATTTGATACCGAGGAGATTGCACCCTGGAACAAAGGCACATAATGGCGTGTGTTCCCTTGACAATCCCTAGTGCTGTTATATGCATGGATGAACAAAGGCACATAATGGCGTGTGTTCCCTTGACAATCCCTACTGCTGTTATATGCATGGATGAATATATGTACAATTATCTATACATTCTTATCATTACATTCAGCATAAGGCAGGCTTCAAAAAATTATAATACCAAATAATAATATTTCTGGGAAACATCACATCACTATCACAACCACAACTTCACTTTCGTATTGAATAATATGGCCATTCAATTTGAGAGTCAGAACTGGATATATGTTATCCAGGTGGGAATTGGTCCATTCCCAGAAAGATTGTCAACATTCAGAGTGCCAGTTTATGTTCATTGTCTTTAGTGGATCGAGATATTGATTCCTGATACCACCGAGTGCATAACGCTTAGACTGGTCCTTGGACTCCTGGAATTGTGACAGGTAAAACGGATGACTAGAATCCAGAATAACAGATAACATATATTAATCTATCAGTGATCCTGACGTTATTTCTCTGTAGACCTATTGGCCTGATATCGCCCAAGGACAAGCACGTCATTATCGTCATTATCTTTGTTCTTCAGCCTAATCAGCCCCGTATCATCCCAACTTACTGCTCATTTCCTTGGCATCTCATCTTGTACGATTCTCTTTTGTGTTTGAGGATGAGTTTTGTTATAAAACAAATACTCGATTTCTCGCTGTATGTGTGAGATCAGTGCGAGTATTCTTCACACATATTGCTGTTGAAAATTCATGTACCAACCTATTTAATTATGTTAACTATGAATACATGACTATTTTGGGGAGTTTGGAAAAGGACGCATAATGTTGCTGTCACACCCTGCGGTAAATTGTAGTGCAGGCAGTATGTCAGCATTGTTAGCAAAGTCCATATCCGACAGAGTATGGTGCAGTATCAAAGTTTATGATGAAATCATTTACATGTTTGGGCAGTTTTTCTCGACGCTTGTATTGCACGTGAAATATTCTCCATATGCTGGAGGGTTGATAATGCTCCATATGCTTGAGGGTTGATAATGCCCCTGTTTGCAGAATGCATTTTACAGACCAGTCACCCTTAATTATTCCCTCAACAGAGACCTACCACATAACACACTCCACTGAATGGTCCCTAATGCAGTTTGGAGATTGCGATGCAGTAGGAGTCTCACTGCCGCATTATTGTTGATTTTGAGCATCCCTCAGGAAATAAAGAGATGGAAAGCTCTCGTGACTTGCCATCATTATACTCTTCTGAGATTGGATTTATCATTCTTCAGATCACTGAGCCAAATAATAACGTTTGGTAGTATTTTGTTGTCGGTGCATACTGTTATTGTATTGCCAAATTAATTCATTAGGAAGTCCTTGATGCGTTCATCTTTCGATCAGGCAAGCGCAAAATTTTACATAGTTGCTCACACCCAGATTGCACGGTGGACATGTTTTCATAGAGATCGACATGTCCAATGAAAGAAATGAAAATATCTGTGAGTTTTTTAGGGATTGGACATTGGAATGTGACCTTGAGTTTGAGCTTTCAAACAATTTTCTGACGCACTGTTTACGCAATAGTGACTGCATTGAGACTGCCAATCCAGAGTGGTGGACCACGGAATCAGTGCAGTTGTTCCCAGTAAATGTAGCAAATATACTTGCCTTTCCTGGCAGAGTAATTAGGGAGATTGTAATATATTGAAAACCCTTTGATGGGTCATCTTTCCCTGAAGTGGAAATGCATTTGATTTGGTCATGGTTTGGTGTCCGTTAGAAATCACTCATTCTATAATCACTGGTCCGTGACTTTGGAATATGGTGAACTATGTCACATGGACCTGCTTTCACATGTCGTCAAAATTTCTGGCGTTATTTGATACCCACCAGTTTTGGCATTCAAATCGTCAATTTTTGGATATACTTCGCAAATAGCTGTGTTTGTCGTACTGTCGACTCAAATATCTGCATTAGGATTGTTCAGTTTGTATAATTGAGTCTTGACGTTTTGCTGTATTGCGTTCGTGGTTACAAATTGATTCACTTTTCAACTAGGAAAACGAAATTAATTAGAGAGGAGAGTCCTTTCGATAGTTTTGATTTGATTTGATTTATTTGATTAAACTTGTAAAAATGTACAAAGGTACAATAGTACATAAAAATCAGGATAACACAAAAAAGTGCAAGCACTTATTTCCATTGTGGTCCATAAATTTTAGTAGAGCCTTTTAGCTCACCGCCTGGAAGCCGTTGAGCTATTGTGTTGGACTGACACAGTGTTTGTGTCTGTCAAGGTCCCATGTCTTACGGACTTCAAAATTACTTTCCCCATGGCCCCTAAAATTGGCAAGCTGCTCAATTATTGCATGTTCTCCGGAGTTTATGAAAATAATAATTATTGGAATAATCCAATAATTATTGGAATAATTCCATAAATTTCAACAATAAAAATTCGTTTAATTATGCATGTGTTGTGCGGGGGGATAACTCACATTATCGCATGCGCAGAGGGCATATTGATCGAGAAGCGCGATTGATCTGACTATACCCTCTTCTGCAGCAACATATACCTGCGTTCCTCGTTCATCCATTGTTATTGCTTCATAACATTCACAGTAGTTCGTTTACCAAATGATAAATAGATTGATAATTGCAGTGTTTACATCAAGATATGTCGGTAGCATTCATGGAGGAAGGGACATCCCAATTATGTCATAGAATTATCATCTGGCTTTCACCGAGGGCACGATTTATTTAACATGAATTTCAGTACCCCCAGTGACAACTGTCGCCCTGCACGCATACATAATGCATAATCACTTACAGACATGTTTCACAAACAGTGCCCTAAATGCAGGTGTAACACAGGTGTCATGCTTTATTTGCAAACTGTCAGATTATTCAACTTCATTAGGGTTGCAAATGCATCACATCTCAAATTCAGAAACGTTAGTGTTGTCACTGTTGTGAATCATCCAAATTTATTCTAAAGATGTGCCAAAAATTAGATATATGAAACTATAAGACAGTATAGATATGACCTAGGCTAGGAATGATATGTAACTTTCATTGATTTAATAAAGTTGCAGAAAACAATTTCGGTATGTCAGTCATACTCCGTAATGCTCCCCAAACACTCTCGAGTCGATTTTTGCTTTAGGGGCTTACTTCACCCCACACCCCGGGTGCTGTGTTCGCTTGCTCAGCTTTATCATCATATATATCATACCGTTAGGCCTGTGCCCCGAATCTGTTAGATCTCCAATGACAACTGTGGGTTTAGGAAATGTTACATCTTTTGGTGACCCTGAACTTGACATAAGATGATATATTGGAGAAATGGTCTGTAGCGATAAAACTCTTTTGAAGATAGAGCTTAGTAGTGTATCATGATCATATACATGACATAGGAAGGCATACACACTACACATAATCATATCATGTATATCCATATGATGAAATAGTCTAGTTTACTGCCGCTGAGCTGCAGGTCCCTTGGTTCTATGCTTATCCAGTTGATATCTACTTCGTCCGCTTGCAACATGCTGATAACTCAGTGTTTTTTCTATGAGGAACCAGTTATATTTCCATAATTACATAATTATATGAGCTCTTTCCACAGATACTTTTCGATGCAAAGAAAGTCTGGATGACGGGAATTTGAGCAGACTTCGATTCACAACAATAATTATTTCTGCTTTGTTCTACACAATAATATTTATAGTTTTCCTATTTTATTGATACGTGTTCATACACATCGTTTAGTGGTGGTCTTATGGTCTACATTTCTGGTATTTTCCCATGGGGTATATATGATGGGAAAATTTGCGAACACAATATATCCTCCTTTCTTGTCAAATAAATGTGCATGAAATAATATTGCCAATTGAATATTCATTGTCAGTCAAGATGAACAAGCGTGGCTCATTGTTGACATTGATTGATTGGAGTTATGTTTACCATCGTCGTTATGATTGTTTTGATGGTCGTTTAATTATCTCAAGCAAACATCCATTATTGTTCATCTGCTCATCATCAGCTCATAGCAGTAGCAAGTCAATACAGTCGTAGTCTAGCTTCGTGTTTGTGTGATGATGACTCTCAAACCAATAACGTGCGGTACTCGTGCGATGTAAAGTCTCGAGTTGATATTTTCGTCGAATTACACAATATCAAAATACCATTTCTGTTTGGCTCGGCAGTTGACAACCGCCAGTTTGTCGTACAATCGTACAATCTCGACCTCCTCGGTGCCGCACAGGACTCCGGTTCAGAATTTTTCCTCAGATCGCACTCAGAAGTCACCATTGCCGCGATCCGGAAGAAACTGCTGGTGGAGTTGCGTGAGCAGTTGAAACGGGCTTGTCCCTAGTCTTGAGCACATCTATCAGTATCACAAAGCCCGGTACCATGACTGTCAACACCTAGCCAATCGGATCCTTAGGGCTCCCCATGCAGGAGTGGCTAAACGTTTGGCTAGTGAAATTCCTAGCCTGTCCCCGTTCTGGCATAAAAGTAAAAATGGAATCATGCGTCAACTTCTTCAAGTTAAGTTTAATTCTTGCAAATTGTTCCGTGACACTCTGATGGGTCTGCCTGAAGGGTGTCACATTGTCCATCCAGTTCCTGACAGCCACTGGGGTGTTAATCGTCATGGTCAAGGCTCTAACTTCTTTGGCCGCCTCCTAATGGACCTAAAACGTGCCAACTCTCCTACTAACAATCCTAAACCCTATCGCTCTTCACCTCCATCTTCAAATAACACCCTCCCTAAAACCCTTCCCTCTGTGTCCACTTCTAACCGCTTCCAACTCCTTGACACTCTCTCTAATCCTCTTTGCCTCTCATCATCTGATGATTGGCCACCTCTCTCTCGCTCTTCTCCTGATAACCGCCTTAGTGCCACGCCCAAACGGCGTCCGCGCTCTCCTTCTTCTCCTGAACTCTCACCCTCCTCTCTACCTAAAGGCAAACGCTCTCGCTTTGCCTCTCCTAAAAACTCTCCTAACACCACTTTCCATGTCTCTCCTTCCACTATCAGAGGGCCCAAAACTCTTTGGGCCCTTCCTAGACTAACCTCCTCCACTGTCGTCCTCGGCTCTTCTAACCTCTCTCGCATCACCAAATCCCCCGTCAGTGATATCCAAGTTGTGTCTTATCCTGGAGCTTTGTTCAACCATCTGAGAATGATGTTCACGGCCTGTAAAAAACATTTGATGCCCCCAAAAACTTAATCTTAAGTGTAGGCCTGAACAATCGAAGCTCCAAACCAAGTGTTACTTCAATTCCAGGCTTGAGGAATATGCTCAGCAGTGCTTTCCGAATCTTCTCCCACTCCAAAATTCTTATTCCAAAAATTAACTACTCAGACAATCTTCTGTCTGTAGAGAAACGCAACTTGGATATGATTAACAGGGCTTTGGATGACATGAGTTCACGTTTCAGCAATCTCACAGTTGTTAAACAATTGGATCCAATCAAGTTCTCTACACAGCCAGATAACATTCATTGGACTGAACATACGGCCAATGAAATGTTGAAATGCTGGCTCAGTCATTTAAACTAAATCATTCTGAGAGTCCACCGAACTCCAGTACGACTAATAATGTTGTAAACCTTTCCAAATTTACTCTTTTGGACACACAAATCGCTCTTCTTAATCGTGGTTTGACTTTTGTTCCCACACCCAAAATAACATTGGATCCAATTGAACAAGCTGTGCAAGATTTTGGTAGAAAACTCAAACTTCAAAATTATTTTTCTCACCGTCCAAATTCATTTACAAATAGATCAAAATTCACTCCAAAATCTACCTGGACTCCACCCAGTTCCATGATTGACAAGCCTGTTTTAGATTGCATTTCGGCAATATCTAAAGAAATTGAAAATCTGAAAATTCAACCAGAAACCAAAAACCTAACGAAAATGGAATATAAAACTATAAAGGATTTACAAAATAACGTAGACTTGGGAATCAAAAAAGCAGATAAAGGTAGTGCAGTCGTAATTATGGATAGGCAAAATTATATTAATGAAGGCCTTCGTCAATTATACAATCCAGCTCATTACAGAGAAATTGACACTCCCCTTTACCTAGAAAATTCAGAAAAAATAACAAAAATTTTAAAAGGATTACGCAGTTCTGGATGCCTTTCTGAAAAAGTATTCCAATTTCTTTTGCCACCAGAACGCCCTCGTCAAAGAAGATTTTATATGCTACCTAAAATTCATAAACCCAAAGACTCCTGGCCAATTCCAAATGTAATGCCTCCAGGGCGCCCAATTGTTTCTGACTGCAGCAGTGAATCTGAAAAAGTAGCTATGTATATTGATTCATATATAAAAGATCAAGCAAATAAGCATCCGTCATATATAAAAAACACGTATGACTTTTTAGATAAAGTTAGAGGGCTTGAACTAGATCCAAATTCTTTACTAATCACTTTAGATGTTGAAAGTATGTATACTAATATAAATCATGAAGAAGGTATCCAAGCAATTAAAAATGCATTCCCGACTCTTAAAAACAATGAACTATTCAAAGGTATAATAGAATTATTGGAAATTTCACTTAAATGTAATGACTTTGAATTTGACGGTAAGACATTCCTACAAGTTTCAGGTACAGCCATGGGTCAGAAATATGCACCTCATTATGCAGATATTTATATGGCTGAATTTGAAAAGCAAGCATTACAAAAGTGTCCATTCCAACCAGATTGCTATTATAGGTATTTAGATGACATTTTCCTTATTTGGCCACACGGCATTTCCAAATTTAACCAGTTTCTCGAAATATTCAATTCTCATAGGGCATCAATCAAGTTCAAAGCTGAAATTAGTACGAATTCAGTTAATTTTCTGGATACTACTTTGTTCAGGAGCAAAGAAAACACATTAGAAGCAAAAGTTTTCTTCAAACCAACGGATACTCATCAGTTGCTGCATAAGCTCTCTTTTCATCCAAAGCACACTTATAAAGGACTAATCAAGTCCCAAGTTTTTCGATTTTTCCAAATTTGCTCATATCCAGATGATGTTGAATCAGCTTGCCAAACATTATTCCAGGCACTTTCGAAACGTAACTATTCAAAACGTTGGCTTCGCAAAATAAAGAATGAAACATTGAGAATTCTAAACAGTGAGGAAAGGCTAGGTGCTGATTTTCATTTGCCCACTTCCAGCTCATCTGGCTCAAAACCTTGCAATTCTAGACTATGTCAAACGTGTCATTTAGTTCCAAATTGTCAAAATTTCTCAGGATCAGTTTTTGAACAAACCTACTCAATCAACTCAGCTTTGGATTGCAACTCAGAAAATATAATTTATCTATACACTTGTAAGCTTTGCGAAAAACAATATGTAGGTGAAACCGGTAAATCACTCAAATTCAGAAACAATCGTCACCGTGCTGCAATAACTAGCTGCAATGAGGAAAATGCATTATACAGTCATCTATCTAAATTTCACAGCAAAACTGAATTTTCCATCGATTGTTTTTCTCTTTTACCAATTGAACAGGTTTCCGATCTCGGTGATGAACTTCTAAACAAACAATGGCGACTTGAAAGGGAATATTGTTGGATTGATACTTTAGGCACTTTCGAACCTCATGGCCTCAACGTTCAAAAATTTACAAAGTATGACCCTTTGAACAAAAGTAAAAATAAATTCGACCTGGTGTATATAGTACCCTTCTCAAAAACAGGTGCTCTTTCGGCCCAAATTGTTAAAAAGCATATGAAACAACTCAACAAAAATACTGATGGTGATATTAAAATAGCAACAGCTTACAAGAAGCATCAAAATCCTAAAGAACTTTTAGTCAGAAGCAAACTTAAATAATCCAACAAAATTTGTTCAATGTCGCTCATTGAATTATATTGCTGTTTTATGTTATGTGTTACTCTTACAGTTATCTTGTGCCAGTGCATTTTTTATACTCTCCAAAACTACACATAATCATATCATGTATATCCATATGATGAAATAGTTTGGTTTACTGCCGCTGAGCTGCAGGTCCCTTGGTTCTATGCTTATCCAGTTGATATCTACTTCGTCCGCTTGCAACATGCTGATAACTCAGTGTTTTTTCTCTGAGGAACCAGTTATATTTCCATAATTACATAATTATATGAGCTCTTTCCACAGATACTTTTCGATGCAAAGAAAGTCTGGATGACGGGAATTTGAGCAGACTTCGATTCACAACAATAATTATTTCTGCTTTGTTCTACACAATAATATTTATAGTTTTCCTATTTTATTGATACGTGTTCATACACATCGTTTAGTGGTGGTCTTATGGTCTACATTTCTGGTATTTTCCCATGGGGTATATATGATGGGGAAATTTGCGAACACAATATATCCTCCTTTATTGTCAAATAAATGTGCATGAAATAATATTGCCAATTGAATATTCATTGTCAGTCAAGATGAACAAGCGTGGCTCATTGTTGACATTGATTGATTGGAGTTATGTTTACCATCGTCGTTTTGATTGTTTTGATGGTCGTTTAAATATCTCAAGCAAACATCCATTATTGTTCATCTGCTCATCATCAGCTCATAGCAGTAGCAAGTCAATACAGTCGTAGTCTAGCTTCGTGTTTGTGTGATGATGACTCTCAAACCAATAACGTGCGGTACTCGTGCGATGTAAAGTCTCGAGTTGATATTTTCGTCGAATTACACAATATCAAAATACCATTTCTGTTTGGCTCGGCAGTTGACAACCGCCAGTTTGTCGTACAATCGTACAATCTCGACCTCCTCGGTGCCGCACAGGACTCCGGTTCAGAATTTTTCCTCAGATCGCACTCAGAAGTCACCATTGCCGCGATCCGGAAGAAACTGCTGGTGGAGTTGCGTGAGCAGTTGAAACGGGCTTGTCGACCAAAGTACTAAAATGACCGTCAAAATCAGAGACACCATCAGATGCTTGACGAGATATAATGACATACGGACGTGCACCCATTCGTTCAGCGATCTTGGTCAGATGTCAAGCAGCCCACATAGAGCAGTCTTTATTGTTTCAGGATGGTCATCCATCTGCAACCCTACGACCTTCCACTCAAAAAAATCTTATAGGCACTTACGGTGGGCCGAAAGTGGCTGCTGGTGTTTTTGTACAGCTCGATTTCAGCAGGGTCTTAGGGTATGAAACCCCACGACTTGGGTGTCCAACAGATTGCCCCCTGGCTGAAGGCATTTATACTAAATATACTTAGGAAGTTCGTTGTTCATCAGATTATAACAGACATGGAAATGATACCAATAATAAAGTACTCAAATAGCCTTAGAATCAATACCCAGTATTAGGTATTCCAAGCAAACAAAACAGGGTCCGTTATCCAATCTCATAGTCCGGGGACAGAAAGTCATATCAGGCATACGAAGTGAGAGAAAACAAAAACGACAGGGAAACTCATGAACCCCCAAAAATGGCCATTAGGAGGTGAAATCAGGTGTTCCGGAAAGAGTGAGCATTTCCTACCCCACTAGTGGCACCCGTCATGAATTCCCCAAAATAATGAAAATAGATTTAGTTGCATGACAGATGATTTGGTGTATTTATCAACCAGATCATGATGACGTCGATAGAATTTCTTGAACGCAGCTATAAGTCTTGGTAAAACATATCCTTGTCGCAGCAGTTTAGAGACTAGCTGGGCACTTCGATAAACAAAGTCCTCATACTTGCAACTAGCTCTGGAATAGCGTATAAGTTGAGAAACAAACACACCATATGCTGGTGACATAGGAATGTTGCTGCTTAGAAAAGGGAAATTGACTATGGAAAAATTGAAATCACCACGTTTTTGATATATAATCTAGTTGACAGGTTAGAATCATTACCAATCTCCAACCCCAGGTCTAGATAGTTGGAAAAATTAGCGAAGTCTGTAGTATACAGTGGCTGATATATGCCATAGTTTTATTCTTTAGTTTTCATTTATTTACGATATTTTCCAGACGCATGTAATACACGTACTTAATATTAAATACGCGTATTTATTGTTTAAATACGCGTACTTAATATTAAATACGCGTATTTAATGATAAATACACGTAATTAATATTAAATATGCGTACATAATATTAAATACGTGTATATAATATTAAATACGTGTATTTATCGTTATATACGCGTACTTATTGTTAAATATGCGTACTTAATATTACATATGCATACTTAATATTAAAAACGTGTATATAATATTAAATACGTGTATTTAATATTAAATACGCGTACTTAATGTTAAATACGTGTACTTAATATTAAATACGCATACTTAATATTAAATACACGTACTTAATGTTAAATACACGTACATAATATTAAATACGCGTATATAATATTAAATATGTGTATTTAATGTTAATTACACGTACCTAATATTAAATACCAGACAGTTAGATATTTGATTTTTTTTGCAGCGCCATGTCGCTTGATACATACCTTGTTTCACGAGACATACACAGCAACATAACCACATCCAATTTTCGCTAATTTAATATTAAGTACGCGTAATTAACATTAAGTACGCGTATTTAACATTAAATATGCGTATTTAATATTAAGTACACGTATTTAATACTATATACGCGTATTTAATATTATATACGTGTATTTAATGTTAAGTATGTGTATTTAATATTAAGTACGCGTATTTAACATTAAGTACGTGAATTTAATTATTTTATTTTCCTTAGAATGTCCATCTGGAAAAAATAAATAAATGAAATCTGAAAAATAAAACTATGGCATATATCAGCCACCGTAGTAGTATCCTTAATTTCAAGTTCCTAATAATCACCAAACTTGGGATTATTTAGCGACAATACATCGTCTATTTATCGGGAAGTGAATCTAAAATTACATGTTAGTTTCTTAGAACCTCCTCGTTGTATATGTTGAATAAAATCTGATTCATATGAGTATAAAAATAGGTCTGCCAATAATGGTGCACAGCTTGTACCCATGGGAATACCAATAGTTTGTTGAAATATTCGACAACCAAATTCCACAAAAAATTATTATCAATCAGAAAATTAACCATATTTACCACATCTATTTCAGTATATTTGTATGGGGCATATAGTGGTACCGACTTCCAAATGATCATATCCAAATCTTCTGTCCATTGTCTGAGTCCAGTGCTAGCCAAAATATGTAAATCTGGAGCTTTCTGTCCCATATGGGATACCAGTCTTGTTTACTGACAAGAAATGTGCGAACAGAAAATTCTTATCAGGGCCACTGTTACTTAATCATGTCCGCGTCATCATATAGTATTGTACCCATTCATATATTGGTCTTCATTGGGCTTATTTTCAGAAAAAATAAGTGATCATTTTCATCCTTTACGTATCCTGTTCAGCCTTTTGTACGTGTTTTATATATTAAATATAGTGCCTAATATTAATGAGTTTGCATACTGAATTAGTAATACATCGAAATCATCATGGGTGATGCTTTGGGTGGCCAGATGTTTTTTTCGTCCCAGACACAATTTTACAATAAACACTTAAGCTTAGCAGCTTACTAAAATAAAACCTGCCATTGTTATGTGGAATGAAGTGTCTGCAATATTGCTTGCAGTGAATTCCAGGAAATTTCCGCACATTTAAGAGTTACATGGTAAACAATTTTGTTTCTTTCTGATATTGCTATTGAGGTTATGGGGTATAATATCACTGATGCTTAATAATGTTTGATACAAGATACCCTGCTTCATAAAATGATTTTATCATTTTTTTCCATTATTGCTTATCTTACTGCCAATTTGAAACAGTTTCTAAACATGACACTAACCATTCCCAGTAGTTATTGATAATAAACCGACCATTTGCACCAGTTATTGATGCGTGAAAGTGATGCTTGGACACTGAACCACTGTTCGGAAAACGCTGTAGGTTTGTTTATCCTAGAACTGAATCCTAGTACACGTTGTGTGACGTTGTTGGTTTCAGAACACTAACTGCATCTGAACCAGGTTTTTTGCGACATACAGGTCATACTATATAAATGTCTCTGCACACAGATCTTAGATTTATTCTGGTTTCGGCGCTTAAATCAGCTCGTTAGTTCTACTGACAATGTTGCAACCTGGTTTCGGAGTAAACTTAGCGTTATATCCACCCTGACATGTGATACTGAGTATTTGGGAACATGTGATGACTCAGATGGCCTGGAGTAATCAAATGCGATAGTATATCCACCACGAAGTGTGTAAATTTGTCCTTGGGGATATTTCTTGTCTATATACAGCTTATTGGTAAACAAACGCATTAATGTTTTGTCAAAGTCAGTTAGTACTAAATATAGCTCTGTCTTCAATGATCCCGTGGTTGCTAATAGTTTGTTGAAACTTCAAGAAAGGTTCGCCATTGTCCCTGCTGATAAAGCTTCTAATAATGTTGTTTTTGTTTGTAAAGCATACTTGCTGCTGTATGCTGTTCACCCAAACAGTATAATTGGGCACCTGGCAATAGACAGAGATGGCAATTGTGTATGCACAGTTTCGCTGCACCAAATGATTGTTGCACATGGAGCTGTATGCCTCCCAGGAGGTTGAGTATGTGTCGGAGTGAACAGGTCTGCCGGGGATAATAATTGTGCAGTCAGAGAGACCGACTCCTAGACTATACAATGCTCATTATTATTATTATTATTATTATTATTATTATTATTATTATTATTATTATTATTATTATATACAGTGCCTGTTTGACGAACTGGGTATTGCCAACAATATTAATTCCAATAGTACATACCAAGCCATTACCGTGCCCAAACATGATATCTGATCAAATCATGTGTCTGTAATGCATTCGTTTCGTATTACTACCTCATGTAAAGATTCTAATCTACCAAACTTATATTGGATCCCAAAATTACACAAAAATCCACACAAACAAAGATATATTTCAGGTTCAACATCATGTTCTACCAAAGCCCTTTCTAAAATATTAACTGTTATATTGTCTAATATTAAACAGGGTCTCCAAAAGTACTCTGAAAACATTTATTCTAGAAGTGGTATAAACCAAATGTGGATATCGAAAAATTCCAAATCTTTATTGGAATATCTACATGCTCACACACTTCCAAAAGTAACGTCTACCAAAACATTTGATTTTTCCACTTTGTACACAACTATACCTCATTCTGACCTGAAGTCTCAGCTTAAAAAACTAATCAATAATTCATTTTTCTCCAAAAAGGGACAACGTCGGTACCACTATATTGTAGTTGAATATAATACCGCTTATTTTGTTAAAGGCGACTCTGATGCCCCATACAAATATACTGAAATAGATGTTGTAAATATGGTTATTTTTCTGATTGATATTTTTGTGGAATTTGGTGGTCGAATATTTCAGCAAACTATTGGTATTCCCATGGGTACAAACTGTGCACCATTATTGGCAGACCTGTTTTTATACTCATATGAATCAGATTTTATCCAACATTTACAACGAGGAGGTTCTAAGAAACTAACATGTAATTTTAATTTCACTTTCCGATACATAGATGATGTATTGTCGCTAAATAATCCCAAGTTTGGTGATTATTTGGATGTCATATATCCTAATGAACTTAAATTAAGGATACTACAGACTCCGCTAATTTTTCCAACTACCTAGACCTGAGGTTGGAGATTGATAATGATTCTAACCTGTCAACTAGATTATATGACAAAAGTGATGATTTCAATTTTTCCATAGTCAATTACCCTTTTC